>JACCIB010000971.1:0-66946 GCA_018906965.1 Philotrypesis tridentata | reverse complement strand
GCCCCCCTTTTGCTTGTTATTTTCCCGACTCGCGAGATGCACGCCTAATTTTTTCGATTGCGAGCCATTTTCCCACGGCCACGATATGGCTAGCTTGGCTGTGTCATTTCGCGGCTTTGTTCTACCTAGCTCGGGCGTTGGCTCGGGCGGCGGCTGGGTGGTAGTGGTGGTGGTGTCGCGATTACCTCGCCTATCTGAGCTCGCGTCGACGATGCTCAGTGCGACTCTACGAATTTTCCGCGCCTTTTATTGGCAGTACGAAAGACTGCAGCGGCTCATGTTCGGCTGCTATTTGCCCTGACGGTAGAGGCCTCTCGCCCTCGGAACTCTCGCTGCTTGTGGCGGGTGTGTATACCTTTGGTAAATTTCGGCTACGCAGAGACCGATCTGAGCCTCTGCCTAAGGGGTCTATGTCCCTCATGAACCGCCATGCCCCTGGGGGCAGCACGATGTCCGTGGGTTGCCCTGAATCGATCGCGGAGTCGTCGACCGCGGTTCTTGCCTGGAGCTCTCGCTCCCTTACCGTGGTGGTTCCACTCAAGGTTGGCGTTTCTCCCTTGGAACCGGCCGCCAGCGCGTACGCCTCTACGGATCGCGTTAGTATCTCTCTTATTCGCGTTTCTTCGCTCAGGCTCAGCTGATAACGACACTGCTCGACGCGCTGCACTGTCGTATTCGTAAGAACGCATCGCGTGTCGATCGAGTCAGCGTACGCGAGTTTATATAGTCGGTTGCTTTTTTCCACTCTCGAATACCAGCGTATTCGAATGACCTCGTCTCCGTCGTACGTATCTTGCAAGACTCGGCATAGATAGAAACCGTCGCGATCGTTTCTCACGGCTAGAACTTCATTTTTTGCGTACGTACGCGCGCGGCTCGCGTGTCTTTTCTTCAACGGCTGTGCTCGCTTCGTCGAATCGGAGTCGGACGACGTTTGTATTATCTTCGCGGCTCTGCTTGCTCCGCGTTTCTTCACCGCGCGTACCCGGAATATTCTTCCCGGTGGAGCTCCAGCGTCTTCGTCGGGGCTCGCGTTAATCTGCTCGTCAGCTAGCTGGTATAGCTTTTCTCGCGGCAGATTCGGATCTACTTCGCCGGGATTGATTACCGGGTTACGTGAGAGTGCGTCGGCGTTGACGTTTTTCTTGCCGGGCCGGTATACTATGTCGAAATCATACCCGATAAGGGCCGCTTTCAGACGGTTCAAGCATACGTCGGGTTTCCGCGTAGTGGAATATGCTTGAGAGCCTCGTGGTCCGTTACTACCGTGAATCGCCTGCCGTATAGGTAACAGCGAAACTGCTCTTTCGCGAATACGATAGCTAGCAGTTCTTTATCGTATGTTGGATATTTTAATTCGCTACCTTTGAGGCAGCGAGAGGCGAACGCGCAGTGGCTGGTCTTCTCCCAATTTGCCCTGACTCAAAATGGCGCCCCACGGCGTAATCGCTACTATCGGTTATCACGATAAATGGTTTGCTCAACTCGGGGGCTTTCAAATACCGGCTCGGTCGATAGAATTCGTTTCAAGTCCCGGAACGCTGACTCTTGTTTCTCCGACCACACAAATGTCTCGTTGTCTTTGCCACGTCGTATAGTGGTTCGCTATTTTTGCGAAATTATTCACGAACCGGCGGTAGTAACTAAATAAACCCATGGCCTGCTTCACCTTATCCGCGTTCGTTGGCACCGGATAATTCACCATCGCGTGTATTTTTGCCGGGTCCGTTTTTACGAACCCCCGCCGACGATGTGCCCGAGCACGTGAGCCTCTCTCTTTAAAAATTGTCATTTTTAGGCTCTACGGTTAAGTTCGCCTCGAGCAGGCGGTCCAACACTCGGCGCAGGCGTTCGCGTGTTCGTCGAGCGTTTCGCTAAACACCATTAAATCATCGAGATAGATTTCTACCTCGTTTCCCTGTAAACCGCGCATCGCGAGCGACATGGCACGGGTGAATGTGATTGTCGCCTCCTTAAGGCCCATGGCCATACGATTGAATTGGAGGAGCTGATTTCCCGATTTGCCGTCGGGCGCGTAAAATGCGGTCAGGTGCGCGGATTCAGGATCCATCTCGATCTGATGGTAGCCCTGTTTTAGATCCATGACCGTGATGTAATTCGCGGAAGCAAGATTTTCTAATATGTCACTCATGAATGGGAGAGGGTGACAGCTTCCCTCGGTCTCCTCATTTAATCGCCGAAAATCAGTTACTAACCGAAACCGCTTGTTCCCCTGCGCGTCAGGTTTCTTCGGAACAATCCATAGCGCCGAGGAGTAATTGGAATTTGACGGCTCTACAATTCCCTGCTCGCGTAGCTTCTCTAGCTCTATTGCCATCTGCTCTTTTATCGCGGGCGGGAATCGAAAGCGACCGCAATGTATTGGCTTGTTTGATTTTAATACAATCTTGTGTCTTAATAATTGCGTCGCGGCTAGTGGTTCGCCGTCGAGTCCGAACACTCCTGCGTATTCGTCCACGACTTCGCGAATATATTCTTTTTCTTCGTCGTTACAACCGTCGAGATCCGCGAGTTCCATAATTTTCGTGACTCTGTCGCGTCTCGCCGCGTCGTCGCGCTGTAGCTTGTCGTTTCGAGATTTTACCTCCTTGTATTTTTCGCAGCTACCGCCGAACGTTCTCCTTAAGTTCGCGGTGGGCCCCGTGATCTCCTCGTCCGCTCCGTCCCCATCGGCTCGGGCTTGGGGATCCGACTCGGTGGCCTCGCACTCTATAACTTCCACCGTTGGAACCGGGACTGTAACCGCGTCGTTACCCGTGTTCATACACACCGCGTAAATACGGCCGCCTCTATTTTCGGAGTAAAATTTCCGAACAAAAGGTCAGAGTGCAGGTCCATTAGTGGTACCATGCCCACGCTCGCGTCTTTATCTTGCACGTGCGCGCTTATGACCATTTCCACGCGCGGCGGTATCGTTACGCTCTGTATCGCGTCGAACGGGACTTTTGTGCCCTTAACTTCGAGATACCTCGCGTTGGTGAACAAATTGCACTCCAACGCCTCCATCGCGTCGATACCTAGGATGCCGTCGGTATCTATCGGAAAATCATCTGGGGTGACATGCATTTCGCATAACACCCCGTGTAAAAATACGGTCGCGACGCCCAACGTTTGCTCCTTTCCCGCTGTCACGCCGCGAATTATTATTTTTCTATCGCGGTTAAACGGGTAGCACGTTGCTAGCTTTCCTACTTTTATCGTAGAAATATCCGCACCCAAATCTACGTACAGCTTACATTTGCCCTCCTTGAACTGCTGGGAGTTCAGTGTAACTATTGGCGGTTGCCTTCCCGCGGTCAGGAATTTTATATTCGCACCGGCTTCTTTTTCACCCGACGCGTTTTTCTCGGCCGCGAGACTCTGAGGATCCTTTGATTCCGACGGTAACTTTTTTTCGTCGACAGCCCGTGATGGTGAATTATCCGCGGCGGAACGCTGACGCGCACACTCGCCACTCTCCCTATTTGCGGGAGGTGGTTCTACGTGCGACTCTGAATTCTGAGAATCCAGAGTTTTCGCTTTGGCTGGGGGCTCGATTGGAATCAATTGCTCCTCTTGTGAGGCGCCGCTCGAGTCCGATTTCGGACTTATTTTGAGGGCTTGCACCTTATCTACTAACTTATCTAACTTATTGCTATTGTCAGAAGGACGCCCGTCGTTTGGGGAACGCGGCGAGCGCCCTTCTAGTTTTTTGCGTTGTTGTTGCCATTGCTAGGGCTCTGGCCGCCGGCGGATTTTGTTTCGCCGTTTCCAGCGCTGTTACCGCTACCACCGCCCGAGTTGCCTTGACCTTGGTTTTCATTCTGGCCTTTGCCGCCTCGACCTTTGCCGCCGCGATAATTCTTATTGTTACCCGGAAATCTGCCCTGCGCGTCTCTTTCGCCACGGGGGTTTTTGATCTTTTTATTTTGTATGTCATATGCGATTGTGCGGCACGTGCTTAGAGTGTGCCCGCGCTTGTCGCAGTACGGGCAGTGATCGTTGTTATCACCGCTTGCTTGCATTTGCGTATTCGCTGCATTTTCGCTACCACGGTTCTGCGCGTTTGCGGGACTTATCTCCTCCGCGGTCGTGAGGCGTACCTGTGCCGGCTGTTTTGGCGGCGGCGCTATGCTCACAATGCCCGTTCTGGAGCTTCGTTTAGCCTCATGCTCCATCGCTTGGGTGAAGGCCTCCTGCCACGTTTTCGGGTTCGAGCGACCGGTCAGATGGTCCAACGGAGCGCGTAAGCCGTATAAGAACTGATCTAATATTTCGCTATTCGCCTGGCGGGCGCGCGAGTCTCTGTCGGCTTGGCTCAGATCTGGAGCCGATTGAATAATCGTGAGCAGACGGTTGTAAAGTTTTTCCACGCGAAAACCGTATGATCCTACGCTCTCCGTTGCGCCCTGCTCGATCACTCTCAATTCTGCGTGAATTTGCTCCGCGACGCCGATATTCGCGTAGTGGAATGTGAGATCGCGCAAGAGCAACTCCACCGACGAATATGTCGCGGTTCTCGCTCTGAATCCGTCGGTGGCCTTGCCCTTGAGGCGATTCGCGATGTGCCTCAATAAGCATCTCTCGTAGGCCGGCCCGAACATTGTCAAAATGTCCTGTATGGCCGTCACGAAACCGGTCAGCGAATCCGGATCGCCCTCGAAATACGGTATCAAATTTAACGCTTGTGTGAACTGGGTGAATCTGCACGGCACTGAAGAGCCGTCCGGGTTCGCGTGATCCCAATAATTAGCCGGCGGTTGGGCTCGATTAACCGGCACTAGCGCCATAGTTTGGCTTGGCGATATGGGTGGAGCATATTGGCACGGGGGCGGCGATGGTGGGGGCGAGGGTGAAGGTGGAGGCCCCCGTTGGGGCAGCTCGCTCCGACGCACCTGTAGCTGCTCGCGCGATGCCCATTTACGGCGATCACGGCTGCCGCTTTGCTGTCGGCGGCCACGCTTTCGGCGGCTGTCGCTTCGCTCGCGCCGGCGCCTGCTATCGCGACTCTCGTCGCGCCTTTCGCGACGATTATCTCTGTCACCGCTGCTTCGCCTGCGTTGGCCATCTCGGCCGCCCTCGCGCCCTTCGCGCCCTGACCGGCGGCTCTCTGGGTCGTCGTCACGTGTCTCTTGCCGACTCTCTCGGCTGCCGTCGCGCCCTTCGCGCTGTTCGCGCCGACTGTCTTGGCTGTCGTTGCGTCTTTCCCGGCGGCTCTCTCGGCTACCGTCGTATCTTTCGCGCCGTTCGCGACGACTTTCACGGCTGCCCTCGCGCCCTTCGCGCCCTGACCGGCGGTTCTCTCGGTCGTCGTCACGTCTCTCTCGCCGACTCTCTCGGCTGCCGTCGCGCCTTTCGCGCCGTACGCGACGACTCTCTCGGCTGCTGTCGTATCTTTCGCGTCGTTCGTGACGACTTTCACGGCTGCCGTTACGTCTTTCGCGCCGTCTCTCTCGGCGTGGCTGCCTATAGCGTACTGTTCTGTTGTACGTGCTAGCCGAGCTACTACTGAAGTCCGACTCATATAGAGAGTTTGAGAAAAAACTGCTTTCGGACACGACGTCGTCCGGATCGCTGCTTGGCTGATCGTCCGGATCACCCGCGCCTGCTCGATTATTTCTCGGGGGTGCTCGCCCGTTCTTTGGGGTTTTCTCGACCACGAGACTCTTTACGGAGCTGGTCGCGAGTCCGTCGCCTTCGCTTGCACGCGCTTTCGCGTTGCCTATTGGCACCGGAGTTCTGGTTACTCGCGGGGGATCGTCTGTCATGCTCGCGCGCATGATGCTGATGATTTCTTCCTGCGTACGGTTCGCTAATAGGCGTGCGATAAACGCCATTGTTTCGGCATCGGCGCTTTCCGCGCTTGTGAAGAGCAACCGATTAAGGTCTGCTTCGTCCCCATTGCGCGGTCCGACCTGCTCTGCTTTATGGTTGGCTACCGGGGCCTGATCAAACGTTAGTCCTTGGGCGCGGCTGAGCTCGCGTATTTGCGCTGCGAGTTCTCTTTCATCAAGTGACCGAGCCTCGGGCGTTATTGGCTCCGTCACCTTGATATTTGCTATGTTTTTTATTTCAAGCAAGTTGCCGACCCCTGCCATGCAACGCTCGCCGATCTCGAGCCGTTCGGTCGCTCTAAAGGGCTTGTTGAGCGAGCCCCAAACGTCGTCTCGACCCTTCGTGCTGATATCCAGCCCGTCGATTCGGCGACGCAATTCGGCAATACCCAGCGGATCTTCGCTTGCTACCTCGGTATAAGCAACCCCAGCGCTCGCCAGCGGTGTCGGCGGTGCTATTGCGTCAGTGGCTGCTGCTGACCCCCGGCTTTCATCTACCGAGTATTGTGTGGGATTGCTATCGCGCGGCTTATCCCTATGTCTATCCAATAGGTTATCGCGCATCTCTTTTTCGGCTCTCGCTGGAGGGGACCGACTGCACACTTTCCTGACTCAGTGTGCGCCGCAATCGTCGCTGCGTGTCCGGCGACAGTCGGTTATAATTTAAAAAAATTTTGCGCGCCTGCAATAATCTTTTATTTGTCTTGGGATCGCTCTCCGCTTTGTTGCGCTTTTCGCCGTCACCGTTGCCTCGCTGGGAGCGCGACCCCGTTATGCTCTTCGCTGCTTTCATTAGCTTGATTCGCGTCATTTGCGCGGAAATTCGCGTGAAACGTTTCGGTTTCTATGGGTTCTATAATCGCGAATACCGAATAAAAGGCGAAGGTAAATAATTCGCGAATGCCAAGCCGAGTGAACAATCCAAGCGTACTTACAAAGCGATGGCGATGCTAGACGCTCGCATGATGGTGATGGCTGGAACGGTAGGGCGGTATTGGCTGCTGCGGTGCTGACTGCTGTGACGGTGGGTGTGGCTGGTCCTGCTGCTGTGACATCCCCAGCGGTATGGTCCCTGAGATGTCCCTCGGTGGCTCAGGCGAGCTTGGTTGGCCGAGGTCGGCTTTGCGGGCTTCGCACGCTCGCCGGCGATTGCTAAGGTTAGCTCTCGCTCAGACGTTGCTGAGCGGGGCACGTGTTGTTGTGTGAATTCGCTGCTGGCGGTGCTCGTCTTTATGGTTTGTGTCTTGTGGCCTCCTGAGTTCTTTGGCAAACTCGCACTTATTCGCTGCACTGATGTAGCGTAGTCGGCTGGCGCTGGTTCCACTGGCTTATGTGTCGAATTATGTTGTCCCTTTTTCTTTCTATTTATTTGATAATTGACACCAGCTGAAGACTAGTCCACGAGCACTGCACTATTCACTTATTACGGTCCACACGGGAGCGGTGATGTATCGTCTGATGCTCCGCTTATTAAAAATGTTTTTGAGCTCGGAAAGAGAAAAAAAAATTTTCCGAGCCTCGGCGACCCGAGCTTTTTGATTCACTAACCGGGAAAAATTCACCAAGCCTCACAGTTGATTTGCTGCCTCGGATGTTCGAGTCCAATTCGGCGCAGCTGGTAGCGTGCGTCCACGTGGCAGCCGGGCTGAGAATTCCGTTATCCCGGTGAAAGTAATTGGATAAAGAAAAGAGGAGAAAAAGATGCTGGTTTTTTCCTCTAAGCTTTCGATGAAATTTCCTTGGACAGTCTGCGTGGCCAAGTCCCCCAAGGGATGCCAGATGTGATGTAGGAAGGGTGCTGCTTGGATGCAGAAGTCCGGTGTTAGGAGAGAAAGTCCTTTACTGCGTTGAGAGAAAGCTCCGCTCGGTTCGGTAGTCGCCGGTGATCTGCCCGCGGAGCCGTGATGCGCCAGATCTTAGGCCGCGGTCTCAAGCACAAAGTGCAAGCTTGCACTTTGTGCGTGAGAGCGCTCCGGCTTTCGCGCTCCCGCGCGAGGTGCTACCTCAGCACCGCCAGCGGTCACCTGAGCCTAAGGCTCGTACGTGACAGCAAATTCATCTGGAGAAATGGAAGCAATGGATAAAGAATTCTGGATAACTTTTCTTTCAAGTTCGCATTTTTCTCTAATTAAATTGATATATAAATCATTAATTTGACTTCTTAAATGTCTTTCAACATAAACAAATTTAGAATTTACATAAGTAAAAATATCTAAATTAAACTTATTAACATCTACAAAAGCAGAATCTGCATCATAATAATAAGCATTTATATTAGTATCTTTTTCAAAAATAAATAATTTTGGATGTTCAGTACGAATAAGTAATCTATCACAATACAATTCTGTATTTTTTATCGCCAAAGCAAAAGTAATTTCCTTAAAATTAACCGAAAACACTATTTCCTTATTTTTATCACTAGAGTATTTAGTAGCTATTCCCTTAAATAATATATCATACTTATTTTTAAAACAATCACCTTGCGGTAAAACGTCCCAAAAAGTAAAACCACCTTCAATATCCATACAATGTTTATCAGAAAATTTACAAACTACTCCTGAACTTAACATTAATATATCTACATTTAAATTTATTTTCGCATTATTTTGCATTAACGTTATTTTAATTAAACCATGAACAAAAACTTTATTCCATGAACCAAAAATATCCGCATAAGAAGCACCTGAACAAGATTTTCCGGCTGCACTTCCCGCAAAATCTATACCTTTTGATGTAGTTGAATTCATCTTGAAATCTGCTATAATATGCGCCTCATCATATTTAAAAATTCCCGTTTCATGAATAAATTTACATTGTTCATGACTTATTTCTTTAATATATTGTTGTTCTGAATTTTCCGTAGGTATTAAATGACCAAATATTCCGCATTCAAAAACTGTTCGATGAATTTCAATTTTACATTGAATAATTAAAACTAATCGAAAATCAGCTATTTGTATTAATTCTATAGCAACAGTAGTAGAATTTACTTGCTCATCTTGAAAATCACATTCTCCAGAATCCAGTAATGAATATGTTGTTATATTAGGTGAAGAGGAACCACAATCATATCCTATGATTGCTCTATTTAATTTGAAACACAGTATGAAAATAATAAAATGGATGATCAACATTTCCCTCCTAAAACAAACAAAATATATTAGTTTTTCTTTGTATACATTATTAATTTATTCGCATGAACTGTATTTGATTTTCCATTTTTATCTATTACAATATTATTATTATCTAATACCTCAATAATTTCAATAGGACCAATATTTTGATTTTTTCCAGTTTTCCTGGTTTTGGTTCTTTTACCAGCCAAACTTTATCACCTTTTTCAAAAGTTACTGGATTTATATATCTATCATAATATTTCTTTGATTTTTCTTTTGAAATTATTAAATTTTCCCTTGCTAACTCAGCAATGTCCTTCATATTCCTAATTAAATTTGCTAAATAATCATTGAACGATGGAATTCGTTCAGAAATTTTCAAAGGTTCGCTTGAAGGTAAACGAGGTGGATAAGCAAATACTAATTCATACGGTGTAAATTTATGCGCACTATGCACACTTGCATTATAATGAAATTGCGCTAATTCCAATAAATCATCCCACATAATTTTTTTGTAGAGAAATTCTTTAAATATTCGCATAAAGGATGATGAGCTCTCTCCAACGAGCCATTGGATTGAGGCGAAAAAGCAGTTGTTTCAATTTTTGAAAATTTAAATCGTTTTGCTACTGCTTTCAAAAGTTTACTAGTAAAATTTGCACCCCTATCTGTTAAAACTATTTTAGGAGAACTAAAGATACAAATAAATCTTTTAATAAATGCATCCGCGACAGTTTCTGCAGTTTGATTCTGTAACGGAACTACCACTAAATATTTGGAGAGTAGATCTTGAATAGTTAAAATATATTTATTATTATTCTTAGTTATATTTAGAGGCCCAACAATATCCATTGCAACCTTGTCAAATCTTTTAATTGGTGTATCTGTGATCACCATTGGTTGCCTAGTTTTTACTCTTTTCAACTTATTTCTTTGACAATCATCACAATTTTTTATTCTATTTTCAATATCAGTTTTTAAATTTTCCCAAAAATATTTACTCCTTATTCTATTGTACGTTCTGTTCACACCTGAATGACCCCCAATAGTACTAGAATGATTTTCTTGAAATATTTTATCTCTATGATGTATATCTACAAATTCTATATAATTTAAACAAATAATTATTTTTATCTCACTATTTTTAAAAACTTCAAATAAAATGTCTTCAATATCAATCCAATTTAAATTAATTATTTGCAAATCTTTAGAAATACTGAAACTATATATTTGTTTATTTAACATAATTTGTTTTAGTGAACTAAAAATTTTATAAATATTATTTTTAAGAATTATTGCTGATTGACCTACATCTATGCATAATACAAATACTTTATATATATTTAAATCAATGATTTCAATATCATTCACAATTCCCTTGAAAGTAATATTAAGCTTGTCTATAAATCTACTTGTACTTCTATCTAATGCTTGTTTATTTTTATCTATAAAATGTACTAAATTATCTTTTCTAAATTCAATAGATTTTTTTGTGAATGCCATATTTTCAAATTTATTTTCATTTTGCTTTATTTTTTCTTGATTTTTGAATATTATATTTCTATCCTTCTTTCGTCTGTAAAATTTCTTTGCTTTTTGTTTAATACGATCCTCATTTAATTTTTGAATTTTCATATCATTAGTCAAATTTTCTTTATTAGTAACTTTTTCTAACTCTTTTGCTTTTTGAGCTCTTGTAATAACATTTATTTGACTATTTTCTATAGGATTTCCAGACAATGTATCTGCATTAGTATTTACTTTACCCGGTTTATAAATAATTTCATAATCATAATCTAATAACTTTAAACGCCACCTTGAAACTCGCGACTTTTTATCTGCAGATCTAAATGATAACAATGGTTTATGATCTGTAATTATATAAAATTTATTCCCATAAATATAATTTCTAAATGTTTTTACTGCAAACATAATTGCTAATGCTTCCCTTTCATAAGTATGATAATTTTTCTCCGCCGCTTTCAAAACCCTTGAGGCAAAGGCAATTGGCCTATCTTCCCCAATATTCCCTTGAGAAAGGACAGACCCAATAGCATAGCCGGACGCATCGACACTAATAATAAAAGGTTTATTCATATCCGGAAATTGTAAAACTGGTGCTACACTTAATGCTCTCTTTAATTGATCAAACGCTTTTTGTCTGACCTCATTCCAAACAAATTTTTCCTCTTTTTTCAAAAGCTGAATTATTGGTTTTGCTATGTCTGCAAAATTATCATTTATATCAATTATGCAAGAACTATCACTAATACTTGTATTTGATTCTAACAAATAATTACAATCCGAATTTTCTAATTTACTCAAAGCAAGATTTGATAAACTTGTGTCTGTTTCATGAACTAATTCTACTTCTTTTTGCAAACTTAACTTCTCTTTTTCTAAAGATTTTTGCTTAGTTTCAACGGTATCTATGTATTTATCAATATTAAAATTTTCCCACAGATCTATCAGCGAACTTTGATTAATTACAGTACAGTTAGTATTTTCTATACTACTACTAGCAACAGATAAATTTGAATTTGTAGATTTATAGCCTTCATCCAATGTATATTGAATATCTTTAGGTGTACCTGTAATTAAACTTTGTTCTGATTCAAAACCCCCAATATCAGAATAATGACTTTACTCATATACTTATCAAATATGTCTTACACCCTGTTACCTATGTATTAATATCAAGAACACTTGTAACTAATCTAATCAGCCTACTCAGTAACTTCTGATAGCACTACAAAACAAAACTTAATATTTCAAATCTCTCAAAATTCAATTAAAATTCAGATATTTCTAAATCAATAATTATTCTACTATATATGCAGTTAAATTTTCCCACTGTATACTAAAAATACAATTAAAAATAACAACAAATAACAAAAATACACTTCAATAAAGGCTGCTCATGCACGATATTTGTATCGGAACCAAATTGTTAAGTCCTGACTACCTCAACTAAATGCCTATAGTCAGGATTATTTATAAAAATTAAATTAATAGTGTCTAGGAATACTTAATTCTCACCATCAATTATAATGTGCAACGATTGTTTACTTACCTTTTTTCCCGCAAATAATAGATTGCGTGCTGCACTCCGAAGAACGATGATTAATTTCAGCTGGTTTTTAAATGATAGAGAACTCTCCGATGTATTTTGTTTTTAGAATAATAGAATTCATAAAAATATATTTATTCAAAAATTCCCTTAAAATACAAAATAGAAAATTATAGAATACAACAAAAGTATCACGGAAAAATAAATCAAACTCCGCCAATTTTCGGACCGGCGTGGACGGAGTCAATACGAAATCTTGACTGCCTAATTGAGGGCATTGAGCCTCTTTTAAACTCAAAACTTAGTTTATAAATTTACAACATTATTGAACATTAATTTTTAAACATTTTGTAATTTTACATACAATAACACGATCTTCCAAAAATATAACGCTTAGTCTGCGTTTCGCAAGCTCAGCATCAGCTGAGCTCTTACTTTTGAAAGTGTGCCAATCATCAAACCACATACAATCGACATAATCGATGTTGTAATTTGAATTTTGAAATTTTATCGTTTTGAAAATCATATCTTTCAATAGTTAAAATAGTAAAAAGAGTATTAAAGAAATAACGTCATAGGACGTTACAGTACAACCAAAATATAAAATAAGAATTGATTAATTTTAGCAACACCGAGCATTACAAGCATCTGTATTAAATCATGTACAACCGGTTTCAGTATCTGGATTGTACTATTTAAAAAATATATTAAACAATATAACGAACATGAAGAATTCTATACAAAAGGAGAAGGTATGAGCGCAACAACAAAAATGTTTATCCAAATTTAAAATCTATAAACAAAAAGAAGAAGTTCTTTGCTAGTCATTGTAACTGATGCTCGTATTCATGGATGCAATAACAATTTGTACAGATATTTTCTAAATTGAAGGATGTATTGGACATACAGTGTTTTTCCAAAATGAATTTTTTCACATCAACTGAAGATAATTGTTCATACAGAATATTTTTCAGAAACGTAAACTAGTTAAACAGTGACAAATATTTACTTAAACGCAAAGAACTTTGTTATACTTCAATCGAATAAAAATAAAAAAATTTTGCATTTTTTTTACTGTTTTGGTGCTAAAATTGTATATTTTCGATACGCACACAAAACGGTGCAAAGTTTTTTAATTTAATTCGATTGAAATTTAACATGTAGTAATTTTCATAAATTAGTGATAAGGAGATACTGATACACGCCCGGTAGGTATTCATCGTTGCAGTCTACAAGTATTCTCATGTTTACCGAAGGTTTTTTACTTCATGAGGTAAATTACAAGATCATAAAAAATAAATTGCCTCGAAATTGGTTGTAGAGACTGACCATGCTGCATTTCACTGGATCGGGATGGCTTGTTTCTGTTACCTACATACAAAATAAATTATATTGAGATAGTTTGACGAATATATGATTATCTTTTATAAATCGAAATACTTATCGATTATTGAGTAAGTTTCCTGTTATTAACTGCAATAACGGTAGCCTCTGAAATAGATATGTGTAAACGGCTACAACTACTTCAAATGCTTCAGGTAAGACCTTGGACGTTCCTTCTTTTAAACCAGTGAGTTTCATGTTATGGACGAAGACATTATAGGTGACAAGAGGCCACAGAGGATGCCTCAATATGGTAACACGTCAGCCAAATATTTCAATTACTTCAAAACATGTGTGACACCTATTTTTAATTATAAAATAAAATTATATGCATTAGTCTTTTGAAATTACAAATAACGGAAAGACTCGAATTGAAAGACAATATTGCAAACTTGAATATGACCAAACTGAGTTATTTTTTAAATGTGCTAGTTTTTATACAAAGCGACTACATAAAAATGAAGGTATATTAAATGAATATAAATATAAATTTCTTACCGTAATTAAAATAAAAGCAAAAATTGGTTCAGTCCTTTATATCTGCGACTTGTAGAACATTGCGCGAAAGATCTTGCTTAGTGTCGAAAAATGAGGCTATCGTCGGTCGAAGACAAATTCTGTATGAGTAGATGCCTTTTGGTAGGGCCAGTTGGGTTGGGTTAAGCGACGCTTCAACAATTTTTGAGTATCCTGATGAGGGATATTTAAGCCGTCGAATCCGTCAGCAATTTATTTTTCTAATAAAAAGAAAATTTAAATTTGAGTGGATGTTTAATTTATTGTATAATAAAATAAAATCAGCAGAACATTTGATGGACACCAGACGATTTCAATGTAGCTTCATGACAAGCATGTACATTACAAGAGACGAGTCGTGCATTATGGGTAGAGAACAACTTTAAAAAATTGTACAACTTTTACTCTCAAATACGAATCTTTAACAAAAAAATGATAATTCTTACCAAATATCATTATGTTAACTGCAGCAATATTTTCCTTGGTTGTGCGTAACAGCATCATTATGGTGACAAATTCTACCATCAGTAATCTGTCTCATCATAACTCGTCCGTGATGATGTATTCATGTGATGATAGTGATTTACAATAGATGAATGCTTACGTAACACTTGCATTATATCACACGATTTTATGAAAATGATTAATTTATCTTCAAAATGATGAAAAATAAAATGGTAAGAAACAATTCTGATAATAGCACTGCGTGACCTACATTCATAGTTATACCACGAACATCTTTGACCTAAGACTCTATACGCCTTGCCGAAAAATACTACTTAGGTCACTGTAAATGTACTGGCAGACTACTCATGTCACTATAAATGTACTATTCTGTTTTATCATTTAAAAAAGCTCCTCCTACGCTTCTTCATATGAGACGCAACCAACTTCTTTGAAGTATCTTCGTCTCCCCAATAAATAAAAATAAAAATTTATAATTGTTTGTCAGTACTGGTTTTAAGTTGTACATGAAATGTAGTTCAATATTATATTTCATTAACAAAATAGCATTAATATTTTTATTTTAGAAGTACACGAAAACAGAATGGCAATTAATTAATCTTAATAGCTCTGCATGACCATGTGCACACTTAAACCACGAATATCAGTTATCACAGAATCGCTGTGCTCAGGTGTTTATATACACCGAGTCCGTACAGGCACTTCTTAAGTCACTGATAATGTACTGCTATCTTTGTTATCATTTAAAGAAGCTCCTCCTACGCTTCTTTGCGTGAGACGCAACCAACTTATTTAAAGTATCTTCGTCCCCCCGATAAATAAACACAATAAAAATTATTAATTATTTGTTTATACAATTTTGTATTAGTTTCAAGTTATATATGTACTAACATCAAATATTAAATTCTTTTGATTAACAAGATAACATTCAAACTTTGATCATTATGGTATAATTATTAATTGCTTCATTAATAGCTTCATAATAATTATTAGACAGGACTTACTTTCAGCAATTCATGACTGCATTGTACGTGGGTAATCGACGGATCCAGAAGCAGACAGATGCAATCATATAAAATGAAACAAGGAATAGCATGCCATGAATAAAAAAAAATTTAATACGTTTAACCACTGAGATGCTGCGACCAACTATAAGAAACTTATGTTGTGAAGCGTTTCCTCATTATATTGTTCAACATATAAGAACCCCCATTAAACAAACTAAACATTACGGATTATTTTGAACATATTTTAAGATTATAATCTGCAAAGATGCTCTATGCATCTATGCGCAGGTGATTAATTTTTGAAATTTATTATTACTTAGTACATTTTGTAAAAATTGAAAATGTTACTCTAGAAAAAAATATACATGCAAATCAAATTATTTAACAAATTAATGAATCTGCAAAAATGCTCTATGCATCTATACGTATGTAATTAATTTTTCAAATTTATGATTATCGTGAGCATTTTTTCAAAATTGAACACGTTACTCTATAAAAATATATACATGTAAATCATATTAATTAACAAATTAATTAATCTGCAAAGATGCTCTATGCATCTATACGCATGTAATTAATTTTTTTAATTTAGGATTATCGTAAGCGTTCTTAAAAATTGAAGACGTTGCTCTATATAAATATATACATGCAAATCAAATTACTTAATGAATTAAGTAATGAATAAAGATACTCTGTGCATCTACACGCATGGAATTAATTTTTCAAATTTATTATTATTGTGTGCATTTTTGTAAAATTGAAGACTTACTCTGCAGATACATCTGATGTACACAATACAGATTAAATTACTGCACATATCAAGTAGTTTGTCGAGATGCTCCATGCATCTATACGAAGGTAATTAATTTTTTAAATGGACTGTCATTGCAATTTTACATAGACGTTACTCTCCAGAAATGTCTTGTGCATATATATATATATATATATATATATATATATATATATATTAGGCTGCCATATTTCAGACCGACTCTTAAAAATTTCAAAAGCGGAAAGCCATACCATTGGAGGGATTCAGTGCGAGTACAACGGACTTTGAATTTTTTAAATCGAATAATATTTAATAGCTCCCACGCGATTTAGCTTTTTTAAATAGGATATAACATAGACAAACAAATTTACGTGTATAACAATGAAATTACGGTCATTTTCAGAATTTTTTTTTTCTCAGGCTTACCACCGTGTTTACAGCAATAGGCTCGAAAAAGTTTGGTGCAAAAAAGTTAATAATTAAAGAAGTTAACAGGTGCATATTTCGACTAAAACTACTCCTCTTTGGAGTCGATTTAAGGTCCCTTCTACTGCTTCAATGCCTTTGAAATTTTGATACAGTATTCTTAAATTCATGCCAAAATGATTCCAAAAAGAATTTTACCAAAATGATTTTAATAAGAGGGTTAAAAATCAAATGAAAGTTTTGGTTTTCGTTTCAAAAAGTGGGTGAAACGTCAAATTTTTTTTCAGGAATAAGCTGCTATGATACTTTTACACCCTTGCTCCCTCCAGCAGAGGACACAACATCTGGTGCTACATGTGCTGTCCTTCTCAGCTATATCCCCTTTTACCTCTCTCTCTCTCGTAAAATTAAGATTTCAAGAATATTTGAAAAATAATCGTGACATACTATAATTATAATAATAAATATTATAATTATAATTTATTATACACAAATTAATTCTTAAAAAAAATTTTTCTTAGAAAACATTGATGATCATTGATTATATTTATTACAACAAAATGTTATAATTAAAGGAGGTAATTTGTTAATAATAAATTAATTGTTAAAAAAACTTATTTCTAAAGAATAAAGCCAAACATTAGTAAATACATGCATTGCAAGAAATATTATTAGAAATTAATTATTAACAAATTAATTGTTAAAAAAATTTTTATTTTAAAGAATAAAATAAAAGTTTAATACTTATAGTCGGGGTAAGTTAGCATTTTTGCATTAAGTTTCTTCTTCATATTGATGATTGAAATATGTTATTAGTAACTTATTGAAAATGACCCTAACGTCTCGATTTCGAGCCAGGTCCGGAACATTGTTATTATTGCAAAAAAAATTCCGAAAATGCACTTATTTTAGTTTTTCATGAATAACGTTTTTGTAACTCATTTCATGTAAAAAAAGATAGAGATGAAAGTTGTTCAGAATTGAATTTTGTATAAGATACATATATTTCCGACTGCAGAATTAAGTTTTTTAGTCGTTAAATTGTTAAACGAAAAATATTTTTTTTTTAAATTTCATATTGCTTTAGATTTTACAAAAAATTAGATTTTTCATTGGATCAGTTCACAAAGACGAATTTTAGTATGAACAATGTTAAAGTCGGTATCCAATCTGGATATTTCAAAATGGCGTCTTATTGCAAAATTATTTATCCCAAAATTTTAACTTCATCTCCAAATCGCCCATGGAACGATAACTTGAACCAACCGCCTTTAATCAATAGTTTATAACGTATTTTATGTGTGTTCGTACACGTTAGTTGTAAATTTATTATTTCGGTAACTAAGGCTGCTATTTTAATAGATTTTTTTTCATTTAACGTGCTTTGTTCTCAGCTTCAACTTTATACTAATTTATTTTTTGTAGGTGCAATGCAAGCACCCCAAATTAATAATTTATCTGAAAAAAATTTTTTTCGGCTATGTACACAACCTACAGATGCATATATTGCACTACCAAACATTTTTATGCTGAATATTAATATCTATATTATGATAGTAATGCAATTCATCCATATAAATCCATATTCCATATCTTATACAAAATTCAATTCTGAACAACTTTCATTTCTATCGTTTTTTACATGAAATGAGTTACAAAAAAGTTATTCACGAAAAACTAAAAAAATGTGCTTTTTCAGAATTTTTTTGCAATAATAACAATGTTCCCGACCTGGCCCGAAGTCCAGACTTTAGGGTCATTTACAATAAGTTACTAATAATATATTTCAATCATAAAAATAAAGTTAGAAGAAACTTATATTATACTATTTTAATTTATAATTAACTTAATCTAGTTTTTATTTTTAAATATAAAATCTCGTACTGTATTTTTCAATGTCTCTCGATTGCAATTTTTAAAAAGTTCTCGATGTTTCTCTACAATCTGCATTATATTTTGTTTAACGGTTTCTTTCTTGCTTAAGAAACAATTAAACTGAGAGGCAAGTTGTACACCTCTTTCTGCATGGTCGTTGACTACTTCCAGAGCATGTACAACTTTTTTTGCTGATCTAAAATCCTCTCTAGTTTCCCAATGTTCAGGATCAACGTTCAGGAAATTTGTGCATAACTTCAATTTATTGAAAAAATTAATGGTTTGACCACTCGCAAACTTATCTAAAGTTAAGTCATCAAACGCATATTTTTCCAATATATTGTAGTCTGCTTTCTGAGAAAACTTATCGTCATTTAGGAGACCTGAGTTAATCGCATCGCAAATTAAAATTTTACATTCTTTAGATACTTCATTATCAAAAAGTGCTAATGCGATTAGCTCTTCTCCTAAATACCATAAGTGATTTCTGAATTTCTTTAGACCAGCATCAGAAATTTTTTTGTTGATACTGCTGAACTTTTTTAGATCTTTTACAAATTGTAGATCTACCCTTGGTGCGATTTCCGGAATATTGGTTTTAAACCAGGCCTTTTGATATACTAATGTAATAAAAAGGCACATATTCCGGAAACCGACCAACTCATTTGCAGTTAAAGCAAACTGCTTTCTAAATAAAAATATTTTAAGCGAATAAATCGCCTTCGCCATCCAACGAGCATGATGAATGGGAATGAGAGCCCGGAATTTCAATTTTCCTTCCAATTTTCCTCCCAGAAATAGGACTATAAGTTCCAAAAGTTCTTTATAATCAGCTCTGGCAAATGAAGTCTGAAAAACAAGAAGTTTTCTTATTGTATTAGACTGTAAATTAATTTAGAAATAGCTATATTTAATAATATGAATGTTACCTTAAGCTGTTGCATTGCACAATCAAGAATTACTTGCGCTTCGTATTTTACATGTTGAAAAACTTCAACATCCTCGATTCCCGACACGAAGCTATCCGTATCTATACGGTGCCACTCGTGCTGAAATCTCTTAAAAATCTGTACATCTGGACCAGCAGATGTACAGTTTAGAGACTGCTCGAAAGCTGATTTCAGCGTGAGCTCATAGACGTGATGTCTACAAGCACACTGTAAAAGCTTGCGTCCTAATTCTTCTTCAATTAAGACGCAAGCTCCACCTGTGGCACCGGTATTAGATGCCGTCGTATCAAATACTAGGCCGCATACGTTGTCAGCAATTTCCCACTCGGTGAGCAGTTTCACGACTGCTTTGGCCTGCTCATCTCCCGTTCCTTTGGAGATCTTGGGAATGCCGATCATTTGCTTCGTTCCCACGCCAGTTACAAAAACGGGAAGCCTCTCAATTTTCCCATATTTGTTGTCCGGATCCTGAAACTGCTTTCCATCCCAATGAACAAAAAGACGTTCAGCATGTCCAGCAGCAAAACACTCTTTAATGTCGTTTGAGAGGCTTCCCCGATGACGTATCCGTGCTTGGCGAATCGACTCTGAACTCACCAACAGTTCATCTATATCGATGCCAAAATTGTGCGCCATCGCTACGTAAATTCGGTCGGCATCCCGATTGCTTACCCTTGCGCGATCAAGTGCAAGAGTAATATCACCCGTAAGAATTTTTCTTTTCTTCGGTTCTCTTGAACGGTCAAGAATCGAAAATTCTTCGTCTTCTTCCTCAGACTCACATTCGAATGCCTGATTCAAAGAGTCCAGATCATCCTCGGGAAGCATACAGTCCAACAAACTAGTAGACATATTAGTTTGCTCAGACTGCTCAGCTTTTCGAACAATAACTCCTGAAAAAAAACAAAGAAAATTAATGTAAATTAAAGTGTCCGAAACCAAAAACCGTACCTCAAATCGCAAGGCCCGGAAAAAAAACCGTAAATCAGTCAATTTCCATCATATCTTGCTGTTTCTTTTTTTAATTTTAGGTAGATTAACTAGAAATTAAGTTTGGTCAAATCGGCATCCTTAAATCTGCTTTAGTTTCTTTGCAAATCTAAAAAATTACAAATATCGTGGAAATCGTGTTTTTTTAGAATTGCAAAAAAAAAAATAAAGTAGATTTAGGAATGCCGATTTGACCAAACTTAATTTCTAGTTAATCTACCTCAAATTAAAAAAAGAAACAGCAAGATATGATGAAAATTGACTGATTTACGGTTTTTTTTTCCGGGCCTTCCGTTTTGAAGTATGTCTTCCAGTTTTCAACTGAAAGTGTCCGAAACCGAAAACCGTACCTCAAATCGCAAGGCCCGGAATAAAAAGTCGTAAATCAGTCAATTTTCATCATATCTTGCTGTTTCTTTTTTTAATTTGAGGTAGATTAACTAGAAATTAAGTTTGGTCAAATCGGCATTCCTAAATCTACTTTAGTTTTTTTTGCAATTCTAAAAAAACACGATTTCCACCATACTTGTAATTTTTTTAGATTTGCAAAGAAACTAAAGCAGATTTAAGGGTGCCGATTTGACCAAACTTAATTTCTAGTTAATCTACCTCAAATTAAAAAAAGAAACAGCAAGATATGATGAAAATTGACTGATTTACGACTTTTTATTCCGGGCCTTGCGATTTGAGGTACGGTTTTCGGTTTCGGACACTTTCAGTTGAAAACTGGAAGTCATACTTCAAAACGCAACGCCCGAAAAAAAAGACCGTAAATCAGTCAATTTTCATCATATCTTGCTGTTTCTTTTTTTAATTTGAGGTAGATTAACTAGAAATTAAGTTTGGTCAAATCGGCATTCCTAAATCTACTTTAGTTTTTTTTGCAATTCTAAAAAAACACGATTTCCACGGTATTTGTAATTTTTCAGATTTGCAAAGAAACTAAAGCAGATTTAAGGATGCCGATTTGACCAAACTTAATTTCTAGTTAATCTACCTCAAATTAAAAAAAGAAACAGCAAGATATGATGAAAATTGACTGATTTACGACTTTTTATTCCGGGCCTTGCGATTTGAGGTACGGTTTGCGGTTTCGGACACTTTCAGTTGAAAACTGGAAGTCATACTTCAAAACGCAACGCCCGGGAAAAAAGACCGTAAATCAGTCAATTTTCATCATATCTTGCTGTTTCTTTTTTTAATTTGAGGTAGATTAACTGGAAATTAAGTTTGGTCAAATCGGCATTCCTAAATCTACTTTAGTTTTTTTGCAATTCTAATAAACTTTTTAATAGCAAATAAAATTTGTAATTCAGTACGTAAAATATCAATAAATTTATTGAGTACTTACCCCCTCGAGGTTTTTCATTGTCGGTTGAGTCTTTGAAATCAGCAGTGTCTATGATTTTTTTAAGGTTGCCGCTCCTATCCTCTCGTTGAGCCACCAAAAAATCAAAAGCGTCCTTGTCCTTCATTTGAAATATCAAACAATTTATCCAATTTGCAGGCGAAATCGCTTTGTTTAATGGACTGCGCGATACTTTTGCTCTTTATGTGTTTTGTGACCAATTGGTGCTCTCGGTGGATTTTTTCTAATTTCTTGATGCAGTCACATTCTTTGTGAATTGGAATCCCAGCAAACTCCCAAAAAATAGCAACTTTTCTTATTGCTATGGTTGCAGATCTTCGATGTGGTTGTTTACCATGTCTTAATTGATGGTAATACATCTGCAACACTTCACGATTGGACGGTAGCTTCGAGCCTCGGAGGTCCTCTTGTGTATGACCCACGATAGCAATTTCTGTAGTTGCTCGGGAATTTGGCATGTTGAACAATCAACAGTGATGAATAACGAAAAACACTTTATTCACTTTATTTTACGATGCGGAAGTTAAACAGCGCGCTGTATGTACGAAGTGCACTGCTTCACTGTTGCAAGCCAAATGACAGTTCTACAAACCTCTCACGGTCTATCATTTCATTTGCAGTTTACCTGCACTGAAAATGAGGGGCGTAGTGCGTACCTTCGACCTTCGTTACTTATAGATTATAGCCAAATCTGACGCAGAACGAAAGAGAGAGAGATAGAAAGAGAGAGAGAGAGAGAGAGAGAGAGAGAGAGAGAGAGAATTACATGCTCGTCCTTTCTGCAGAAAGATTATAGCTAGCGAAAGTAGACGCAGAGGTACTAAAAGTAATACGCAGAAACGAAGAGAGGTATAGATAATAAATCACGCCCGCTTAAGCCTACGGGAGGGTCACTGCTTTTCTCTGCTATCTGCGCTGAAATTTGCCAGTTCGACATGGCTTTGCAAAGTTCCTAATGAAAAACCAATTAAGTTAATAATAATCAATAAAACCACTTATGATTTTAAGGATCACATATTCTAATTGTATAATGAATAGATAATCATATGAAAAATACAAATTGACGACGGTTATAAGTTTGCGTTAAGAATTCAATGTGATTTTACAATTGAATAATGACGTTATTGTCATTTTTAGCTATACTCCTCTGTTTTCTTTATAAAATCAGTTAATTTAAATTTGTTAGTAAAAAATGTTAATGATTTAAATTTTTAAAAAATGCATATTTATAGAATAAAACCAAATTTTAATATTACATTTATTAAAGCAAACATGAGGCATTTTGAATTGCTAAAAGTTTGTTGCAACTGCAGGTAGGAAAAAATATGTTGTTTACATGAAAATAGAATGTAGTAGGTCTATCTCATAGAATATTGTAAAATAGTCGATGCGTATTTTTTCTTTTCTCAATCAAACATTTATTTACGAAGACACAGCGCACTGAAATATCCCGTCACGATGTGTATTTCGATATGAGCATTAGTATATCTATATTCTGTACAGTATATAGTACAGGTATAGTAAGGACTACGAGGAGGCGGGATATAGGAAAACCCGTGAGTACGAGTGAGAAGCATAGGAAAATGCAGAAGTGCGTCAGAGACAAACTTCCCCTCTCCCCCTCAACTTTCTCTCGTTTCTTTTGCATGGACTGTCGATGGGCCTGACCATTTATTTTGACGTCGGCCGAATCTCGAAGGTTAGACCGGAAGAGAAAGTCTGTCTCTGTCGCACTTATATATTTTCCCATGCTTCTCACTCCCACTCACGGGTTGTCCTGTGTCTTGTTTCCTAGGCCCCGAAAATCCGGACCCTACCATAAAATCTAATGAGTATTTATGCCCAGGATAATGATGCTTATTGTTTGGTTCCACTGCTCGTTACTTTCTTCAGACACGCTCCTACACTAGGTCACAGATCTTTGCAATCGCGTGGGAGCTATTAAATATTATTCGATTTAAAAAATTCAAAGTCCGTTGTACTCGCACTGAGTCCCCCCAATGGTGTGGCTTTCCGCATTTGAAATTTTCAAGAGTCGGTCTGAAACGTGGCAGCCTAATATATATATATATATATATATGGGTGGTTCTCTGACAAATCGAGCGGTCGATTTTTTGACCCTATCAAAAAAAATTTTTTAAATGTTCCTAAGAGACATATGAGTATCCTTGAATTTTTTCAGATTTTATGCATCAAGTATTTTCGAGTTACAGAGGGTCAAAATTGATGAAATCATGTTTTTTTGCTTTTTCTGGCTACTTTCATTAATTTGTAGATCCTCAGGGAAGCATTTTTCACTATAGAGATATATAACATTTTTTTCTGCAAATTTTCTAAACTATTCAAAAAAAATATTTTTGATGTCGTATATATATGTTTTAAGAAAGTTATAAGTCATTTAAGCTTTAAAATCAAGTTTTAGGAAAGTTCGATCGTCCGTATCATAACCAAAAAATTCATGAAGATACCTTATTTCAATTCAAAAAAGTCTGCGAAAGACCCAGAATGTCAGAGGCCTTGGTTTCTCTGTAAAAAATCATTATATCCGTTCATATATGAAAAAAATTTAGTTTTATTGCTATATCGAAGCATTTCACTAACCTTATCATTTTTTTAATGATTGAAATTACTATAAAAAAATTTACGTAATTGATAAAATTGGTTAAATTCTTCGATATAGCAAAAAAACTAAATTTTTTTCATATATGAACGGATATAATGATTTTTTACAGAGAAACCAAGGTCTCTGACATTCTGGGTCTTTCGCAGACTTTTTTGAATTGAAATAAGATATCTTCATGAATTTTTTGGTTATGATACGGACGATCGAACTTTCCTAAAACTTGATTTTAAAGCTTAAATGACTTATAACTTTCTTAAAACATATATATACGACATCAAAAATATTTTTTTTAATAGTTTAGAAAATTTGCAGAAAAAAAATGTTATATATTTCTATAGTGAAAAATGCTTCCCTGAGGATCTACAAATTTATGAAAGTAGCCAGAAAAAGCAAAAAAACATGATTTCATCAACTTTGACCCTCTGTAACTCGAAGATACTTGATGCAAAAAATCTGAAAAAATTCAGGGATACTCATACGTCTCTTAGGAACATTGTAAAAATTTTTTTCGATAGGGTCAAAAAATCGACCGCTCGATTTGTCAGAGAACCACCCATATATATATAAATTAATTATTTATTCTTTTACTATTAATTAAACAACAGTAGTCACTTGCAGTAAATGAAAATTCTCTAGAGATGCTCTATGCATCCCGAAGCAGTGCTGAAGTGCAAAAAATTATTACTTATTTATTTCATAATTTATTGCATATTATTATTTATTATAATTACCTATTAAGCCAATGAAGTTAAAAAAGATAAGATTGTTAACAAATTTTAATTTAATCAATGGCTTTATTCCGCAAAGGTGCCCTGTGCATTTATAGGGAGATTGACTTTTTAACAAATAAATTCATTCTTGACTGTTTATGATATTATAACCAAGTTGCATTTAGTATTAAGAACAAAATATTACATTACATTCGATCTATATGAAGATTGTTCTCTACTTGAATGCTCTATGCAACTAAACGTAAAATGCTTTATTTTAAAAATAGCCTATATGTGTTCAATGTATACTTGAATACTTGTTTTATATTATAAGTAGTTGGTATTCAATAATAGATTGTAAATCATCTTTTAAAAGAGTGATAGTCTTTGGCTCTAAGCATTTGAAATGTAATTCTGATTGGTTGTCATAATTAATTGTTCATTTCTAGTGCTAGTAGCAAAACAGAACCCACGTCGTGAATGAACCTTCATTGCTCGTGTAAACAAATTAGGTAATTTTATTTCACTTTCCAGTAGTGTTGTATCTATATCAATTTTTGTTTGGACTGCTTTTAAATTTTATCTGTAGTTTATGATTTATACATTTAAAATTTTTTTATTTTTTTGATTGTTTTTTTACGACAAGAAAAACTTTTCATTTCATTTATGTTTCTTTTGATGCTGTAGGAGATATCTTGTCGAAGCAAATTTGCGTCCACAATGGCACTCTGGTTTACCATTGCATTTTTCTAAATGCTTAACAAGAGTTCTTTTCAAAAGTTGTAATCCACAATTTTCACAATTTACTTGTTTATTGTCTATGTGCATTTCTGTAACATGACGATTAAGATTACTTTTAGTAATTGATTTATCACAAAACTCGCAAATGATATGTGGTTCTATTTTTTTCCTCTTAATTTGAACATTCACTTCACCATGCATTTGATTGTAATGTAAAAAATATACATGCAAATCAAATTATTTAACAAATTAATGAATCTGCAAAGATGCTCTATGCATCTATACGTATGTAATTAATTTTTCAAATTTATGATTATCGTGAGCATTTTTTCAAAATTGAACACGTTACTCTATAAAAATATATGCATGTTTTCCTTCCGCATAAAGGTTTTATCACATGTTTCATTTTTACAGACAACTGGCTTAACATTATGAATCTTAAAATTATGTTCAGTTAATTGTTTACGAGTGTAGATGTGACTACCGCTAATGCAACCATCCACAACACATCTATAACTTTTTTTTTTGCTGTATGCCAACTTTTTCTTCTCTATAGGTCGTCTTAAAATTTCCTCCACAGTTAAGCGTCCTCTATTTTCACAATTACAAATTGTTACAGAGGATCTTGCAATGGAGGCTGGGGTACCATAATTAATGGCTTCGGCAATAGTTACACCGTTATTTATAACAGCGTGTAAAACACATTCACTTATATATATCAAATCACCGACTTCCTGAACATAGAATTGGATAGGGATGTCCCATTGTCTCAATAAGTTTGGACTAATAATAAGTCCAGGCTTGTGAAATAGCTCACATTGTACGTCTGGATTTATTTTCTTAGCCAATTCTTTCGAAAATTGTAGTGGAATAAAAGCGTATACTTTTGATTTTCCACTTAATGATAAATTTATGCTTGGTAGATCCCCATCTTCATTGTGAAATACCGCAGCACTGCCAGGTCCTGAAATATACCACATGGGTGAAGTTACACCCTTTACATTTTCTGTGCTACTTTCATTGATGGTTGATTTAGAAAAATTCAGTTTCGTTTGTCCATTCGGAGCTACGAGACTATCTCTACCATACAATGATGTAAACTGACCATTCTTACTTTGACTAAAAAATGTATCGAAAATTCTCAAACCATAGTCATTGTCTGATTCATGAGGATAACGTTTCAGAAATTCTGAACCTTCTTCACTCATTTTCATCAGATCTTGTAGGATTTGATTTTTTTTCGATTGTAAGCAAAGCTCGTGAATGTCAGTTTTGACAACATAAACTTTCTCTTTTAAAACAACAATTTTATTTTGTTTTAAATGAGCAGTTATGTCGATACTGTCATTATGAGACAGTACAGATTTAAATACAGTAACAGGAACTCTATTAACCGTATTTTGCATTTCTTCAATATATTGCAAGGCTTTTTGCAAGTTCATATTTTTCACAATACCAACAAAATCTGTTCGCAAAATATTACTCTTACACGTTGAATTCATCGTAGTGAGAGCCAGCCCTAAAAATAATAATTACTTTTCAAGTTTACAGAATAACATAAATAAACCATAGTATAGAATATTAATACTGCTAGTAATTCGTAGACACATAATTGCTTCAAAATGTCCTCTCGTTTTTTTCAGGGATATCTTTAAGAAAAAAATTGCCTATTATTGCGTACACTTTTGGTTGAAATTCAACTATACAAGAAATTGAATGACGCATTAATTTTTAGTCCAAATTTAAAATATAGCCAGTTATTAAAAACGACAACGAGTGAACAACAAAATTAAGTTTACAGAAAACAGATTGTAATCATGTTCATTAGTAATAGCAGTTATTAATAAATCAGATTTATTTTCTAAACAAAAAACCTTTCGAATATTGCACTTGAAATTTAAAACGTGATGGATATAGATAACATTTTTCTTACGGATATTTAACAAAAAAACTAGAGAAGCAACAAAACAATGTATCGAGAACCCATATTAAATTGCCGATCCCTATTTATCCAAAGTAATTTAATAAAGGACAATTATAAATTATAAAGGGAACTATTAAGTAACTATACATAGTCATGCGACAATTGTACTAACTTTCGAAAGATACTTTTGAAGTCATGTTGGGGGACTAACTCTGGTATAAATATTTCAAATTTCTTAATAAAAAAATTTTCATAGATAAAATATCATAATATATTTATTTCATTATTATTTATTACATTATTGATTTATATAAACCCAATAAGTCCTGAATGGACGAATTTTCACTTCAAGTTTTCAATGCTTATATTTTGTATGAAAATGTGTTGTCAAAAAAATCTCAATAAGCGTATTCGATGTAAAATTTGATGATCTTGCAGAATATTCGATTACATTTTATAGAAAGTTTTATTGTTGAACAATGTAGCTGTTTTTTTTACAAAAAACGTGGCTCTCTAATGAAAAGAAAATTTTATTTCAATTTTTCTAATGGAATGTTCTTCAGATTTTATGATGAAGTAAAGAAAATGTATCCTCGAGACCTAAACTTGAAAATCTAATGATTTACGTTTTGAAAAAAAAAATTGAAAATATACAAAATGGCAGCTGAAACGCAGAAAAATCATAAAAATCTTCTGGGATTTTGTTAGAATTGTTATAAGGTTATAGGGTTATAGGGTTATAGGGTTATAGGTGTTCTTTAATCAATTTTAATAATTTTGTCTTCAAAAAATTTTTTAAAGTCCATCTTCTTCGAGTACAAAATCCCAGAAAATTTTTATGATTTTTCTGCGTTTCAGCCGCCTTTTCGTGTGTTTTTAAATTTTTTTCAAATCCTGAGTCATTACATTGTCAAGCTTAGGCCTCGAGGACACGTTTTCTGTACTCCGATTATAAAATTTGAAATGCATTCCATTTGAAAAATCGAAATAAAATTTTTTTTCCTTTTGAAAACGATGTTTTTTTGTAAAAAATCTTGTACAGTATTGAACAGTTAAAGCTTTTAAAAAATCTAATACAAAATTATGAAAGTTCATCAGATTTTACATCAAATACGCTGATTAATATATTTTTGACAAAGTTTTGAAAACTTGCGACGAAGTGAGTTCGTCGCTGAATCACGCAAGCCTTCCCCCGTGCCAGCTAGTATTTGCGTTTTGCAAATACTAATTCCCTCCTATTTATGTGTGTTTGAGTGCCACATGAGAGTGCCGGAGAAAACATCAAAGAAGAGGAAAGAAGAGAGAAGCGTCGGAGAAAGCAGCGGAGACAGCGGCAACCCGTGCAAACGTATACAGATTGTAAGCCTGTTGCAACAGGCACGGCGAAGATTGTCGAGCGAGCATGAGAGCGCCGGACGGATGTACGAGACGAAGAAGGGGGGGGGCGGGAGAAGTTCGACAGCGCACATAGCCCCATGGCATAGATGGCGAGCGGCCGCAAGGGAAGGGCTGTAGGGAGAGCGCTGATTGGACGAGAGCGAGCGTACGGGCATCACGATAGTGGCGCGCGGAGAGAAAGAGAACAGAGAGAAATCGGCCGTGTTCGAGAGTACATCGCTCCGTGCGAAAGCTCAGGATTTCCGAGTTCCTTTGTGTGCGAGTGAGCGTGGAGATCGGCGAGAGTGGCGTAGCGTGTGATCAGGCGAGAGGAAGCGCAGTGAGTGGGAGCTTGCCTCCTGGGTGAACGAGAGGACGCCATAGCAACGACGAGGACTCAACCGGACGACGTTCAGCGACCGCAGGGAGCAAGAGCCATCAGATGGACGAGCGTGGGCCGGGCTGAGGTCCCAGCTTCTCCGAAGAGGTGAACGCCGCAGCGTGGGTCGAGCGCCGGACGAGAGAGAGCCGAAGTTGCCAGTGCGACCTAGGGAAAGAGAGCGTGGTAAGTTGCCGAAGAATACGCTGCCGATCGGGAGACGGAAGTCCGAGCGTGATTGCGAAAGAGTGCGTGGACAGGGCCGGACGGTGTTGAGAGACGCGCTGAGTGTGTGTGTGTTTTCGCGGGCGAGTTCGGGGGAAAGAGAGCGCGTCCAGGGTGTGAGAGAGATTGCAACCCGCGGACCGGATAAGCGAGCGAGAAAACCCGCGCCAAAAGCCGCGCGGCGAAAGCTTTGTGTGCTTCGCGCCGAGCCACGCCGGTTGCGGCGAGAGCGCTCGCGATTCCCGGAACGGGGCCGTGAGAGGCGGATCGTCGAACAGGCCGAAGCGAGAGCGCAGAGAGGGGGAACGACGTGCAACACGGTCGAAGCCGAGCGCGCGACGCCGTACGGAACGAGTGACTGTGCGAGCGAACGGAGAGAGAGAGAGAGAGAGAGAGAGAGAGAGGGAGAGAGAGAGAAAGCTAGTGGGTGCCGGTGGCGGTGACGACGGGAGAGCGTGTGGCCGGGAGACGTGATCGCGAAAATACAACTTTGTGGAAAATTAAGAGGGCGATTCAATAAACATATTTAACGAATTTCTGTGTGTGATTGACTGGAAACCCTGAACATCCGTGCCATTCCCGAAGCGGAGATCCTCGCTAACCTCCTCCGAGATCCGGATTAGAGAAATAATAGTGCGTAGTCCTCGGGAAGTCTCCTCGCGGGAATATTCTCCCAAGAGTAGTCGAGACAACGTCACAAACTTTAGTGACAATTTGTCCATTCAGAACTTAAGAATGTTCTCAAATTTTGGAAGATTTTTCGAAAAATCAAAAATTGATGACTTGTAACACATTTTCCTTTTATGAAATTTTTATAAAGAACATAATTTTCGAGAAGCAAAATCTGTGAACATAAAACATAAATATGTTCATTTAGACTGACATTTTGCTGAAACAAATTTTTCTGGCATAACGCACCACGGATTTTTTCAATTTGGACCTCGAGGCAACTTTTGCAATCAGTCTTCTATCTGTAAAAAAATTTTAAAAGGTCGAAACAGCAATTTTAAAAAATTTTTATAGCACTGTGCTATGAAAGTCCGCACCTATACCACGCTCATTAGTGACCTAAATAGTCCATCATGACCCAATCCAAGAGGCTCATCAGTGACCTAAGTAGTCCATCACGATACCATGCTAATTACCCTCACTACGCTCGGGCGATAAGCTCACGGTGCCGGATTGGACTGCTTATGACACAATAAGTGTGGCAGCGGACATAAGGCAGATAGATGCTATAAAATAGTATACGGCACACGTGATCTAAGTTGTCCTTCATGGTACGACTGTAACCTAACTCACTACGCTCGTGCACTTATACACATCGTACCATAAAGGACTACTTAAGCCACTTGTATCATAATGTACTATTTCTTAAATTGAATTTTTTTTGTTTTGAATTTTGTATGATTAAATTAAATTATAGAAAATATTAGAAAATTTGAGCCCCTGCATTTTGTTCTTGCAAATTCATTAGATAATAACGGCTTCAACTTTTGTATCCGAATCTGCCTTTCTGGACATTAATGGGTTGAGAGAATAAGAATAACGTCACGAAGTGCTTCAAGTACGACAAAACAGGGCACAAGAGCCAGGGCTGTTCAACTAAAGTCGAGGGCTTCAAATGCCTTAAATGCCAAAAGAGAGGCCATATAGCGAAGGATTGCCAGAACGCGATGGTCAACCTCATGCAGAAGATCGCCGGAGCGACGCCGAGAAAACGCATATAAGATGATGTGCAACATGTAATTACAACAGCAGGCGTGACGCGAGGTAATGCACAGATGGAACGCGTCAACGCCATCGTCGCTGGAGTAATGCCCAAGCTATGCGTCCAAAATATTAATATTATTACATTAGTCCAGAGCAGAGGACAATTTACGGCACGTACCGGCAAGCATTCGGAACAAGCCCATAAGAGTTGCTGTTTGGAACGCTACCACGACAGCCGAACGACCCACAAACTCAAGAGGCAATCGACAAGGAAAAAAACCGACGCTGTCTCAATATGCTAACGTCCATAAGGGGGGGGGGTTTGTGGAGCCTTATCATTGGCTAATGATTTTCTGTGGGAAGCGCCGTTCCGACATCTGCAAAAGTAATGAAGACTGTATCATTTATTCATAAGAGATGTAGACTCGGCATTTAGACTGTCAAGAGCGGGAGCACTTGCTACAAATGCGACAAAGCGACACTATTGCAATAAGGGACTGCCGTTGCTCTTTTGTTCACGTCTTTATGCGTATGAAAATACATTCTGTGTATGCTTATTGTACATAGTCTGTATTTCCTATTTTTGATGTGGATACATCTCTTGGGACATGATAATGCTTGAAAAATATATGAGAGGTCTGGTCAAAATATCGGACCAGGAAGGGAGGGAAGGAGGCAAACTGCTGTCCGCTGGAGTGGCGGCTCCCACCGCCGAGCCTCTCTGTGCATAAGAGTAGCATCCGCAGCCGAGCACAGCCGAGTCAAAACGCGGCCCTTTGGCATGCTTTTCCTGTGCTAGCGCATTCGGAACTTTTCCAACTTGAATGTATGTTTTTACCACAGAACTACCCCCGCTTCTTTTCCAGTCACCTTAAATCCATGATGTGTATGTGTGTGTTTGTGTGTGTATAGATGTATTGTATATACACCACAGGTTAGAAAGTACAAGATGTTTGCCCCTTTTCTTTCTGTCAGAGTACGTGTTTGCATGTATGGAGGAGTAAAACGAAATTACCGCGTTTTTCTCGACAACACAATCTATGGGAAATAAGTGTGGCATCATTCGGAAAGATCTCACTATTCATTCAATCTACGTTATAATAATAAAGCTGGGTATAAGTGTGAAAAAATATATTAACATTCTCGTCTGTAGTAAAATAGTACAAAATTTGTAAAAAATCCAAATTTTATAATGTTACTCTAAAAACTCGTTATTTCAAAATCATTCAATTATACATATACATTTCCTATATCAGTTACCACAAATCTATGGTTATGCTAATTAATATAACAGAAAACCATCAAGATTATTTTAATACACATAATAATCGGTAAATACAAAAAAAACATGACATTATATCTGTGGCTTGCAGGAAGAACCACTTAAGTGACATTTTGTGAAAAATTTTGTTATGTCGAATTCGAGGTGCTCTTAGTACCCTTTTCTATTGTACAATAGTAGCATTTCGATAACTGCGTCTCTCGTAAAAATATTACCGCAGAACCATTTAAGTGCACTCGTTTTTTCAATTTTTGTGCGAGATACACTGTGTAGAGTACATTAAAGCTGTATAATATATAGCTAATCACCTATACCGATATATTCGTTGGCTATTTAAAATTTTAAAATAATTATTATATTTTACTTCATTTTTACGCCAGTAATTTTTTTCTGGGGAAGAATGAACTTTACAAACAAATTTTATAGAGGAAAAAGTACTTCTAAGCAGGTTATTTTAAATCTGTTAGATCCTTCGGAGATCTCTCCTTTTAATAACCCCTTTGGCACAAGCGAACAGATATTTACTATAAGCAGAGGTACAAGGCTTTGTCTGCCCTGGCGATGTCGCACTAGTAGTCCGTGGATACTCGAAAGATCTACGGACTACTCAGTCTTACTGAGCGCTCGATAAGACTGAGCGAATCAGATTGCGTCTTTCACAGTGAGCGCATTCGATTCCATATGGAAACGTTAAAAAACTGCCAGATGCGAATGCGAAGGACAAGACGTACTTCTGCGTATGTCAAAAGAAGCAGTTATTTTCACAATAATTCATTTTTGTAAATGTTGAAAAAATTAGAAATATAGCCGTGCACATTCGATGGCCATGTCAAAAAAATTACGTTCCAAGGACGATGTTGAAAGAATGTAAATTTCTTAATCTCATGTTACCAACTAGTGTCCATAATTTTTCAATCTCAATCAGATCGATTGAATTTTCAAAAATAAAAAACACGTAAAGAGCCGTCACAGTGGACATTGGGCCCCATTTTGACAGTGATCCTTTCTATCTATCCATGTAATCATGTATCCGATCCTTACATGTATCACATCGAAAAATTTCCCATATATTCAAGTGTAAATAATGAACGATATTTGATATTTGAACCGTGAAAGTAATTTGTTGACCTTTTAAATTAGTAACTAGCCAATCGACCACGCAGGGTACATTCGGCCGCAATTTTAGAAGTAATCCCTTCCATCGATCGGATGAAACAAATTTCTCAAGTATTCCACTCATAATACTAAACGATATAGCGAAAATCTAGACTATGGATGTTATTTGTTGACGATTAATAAAACTATAAATAGATAATGGACCGCGGAAGCGACATTACGCGGCCATTTTGAAAGTGCTTCTTTGCATGAATCGGATCGATAAAATTCTTACATATACTTCTTTTAATTGTAAACAACATATCGAAAACCCAGATTACGAATGTTGTTTTTGAACTTTTTAAAAATCTATAAGTACACTACTGACCGCTAATGAAATCTATAAGTAGACAACGGACCGCGCAGGCGACTTTCGACGGCTATTTTGATAATGTTTCTTTCCATCCCTCGGATCGAAAAAACTCCTACATATACTTCTACTGATTGTAAACAATACATCAAAAATCCAGATTATGAATGTTATTTTTGAACTTTTTAAAAATGTATAAGTACACTACTGACCGCTACTGAAATTTATATGTACACTACCGACCACGCAGGCGACATTCGACGGCCATTTTGATAGTGTTTCTTTGCATCCTTCGGATCGAAAAAATTCCTACATATACTTCTACTGATTGCAAACAACATATCGAAAATCCGGGTTGGGTTATGGATGTTATTTTTGGACTTTTTAAAAATTGAAGAAGCTGAATCTTCGTTATCGGCGTTTTGCGAAATTGAGCATCCTCTATTTGGGGTTGGTTACGGGGTGGTTTATTGTTTATTTTGAGTTTATATATGATTTAATGGGTTAAGGATGCAATTAACGCAGGAAAATTTAAACTCTGTGAAGGCAGTGTTTAAAACGATTCCCTGATTGACGGGACGTCATTCTCGAGAGAGTCACCCGACTACATTTTTTTTTTCAAGAATGACCTACAGGATTTTAAAAATTATAAAAAATTGAAATAGAAGCCTTATACAGTTTTTGGAAAATAACCGTTTTTGCAATTTTCAAATATTCATTGATTTTTCCTGAGAACTGTAGGGAACCTACAGGGCTAAAAATTTATTCAGAAGGCTTTTGTTTGATGTATTTAAAGAGAAAAAAATCGAAAGCCAAATGAGCCCCCCTCCCCCTTTCCCGGACCACTTTTTAAAAATATATATTATTATTATTATTATTTGGATGACTGTGGATTCTCAAGTCAAAATTTATTTGGTCTACAGATTTAATTTGCATCTGTTTTTATTAAAAATATTACTCGTCATCTTAGAATTAAATGTCCAATACTAAAGTCATGCTGAGAAATAGGAGGATTAGTAAAATATTTTTATGCAGGTATTTTTATAATATTTTTTATATCTCTACCATTTTACTCTAATGAAGCTGTATGTAACATCAATAAAAAACATAAATAATTTAATTAATAATAAGGAAATGTTATACACATAAACGTACGCACGTTATTTCCATACCTATGACTTTATTTTATTGAGAAATGATTAAAATGAAATTTCATAGTAGGGTATAGGGTCTGTGTACCTTGTAAAGTTAATAACAAGTTAGTGCAATAATGTTGTAGTCAGCATTCCTAAAATTATTATTTTTTGCATACTAATTCACAAATGTTTACAAATACTAAAAAGAAGATTGATTAGATTTTTTATTCTTATTGTTTATCAATGTTATATAAAGCACTTTATAGCAAAGTTTTGCAAAAAATCGTTTTGATACTAAATGATATCCCTATAAATGAAAACACGAGTGACAACGAATTTTTAACATACAGATTTACCGAGTGAGCCATATGAAAGCTCAAGGAAGTGGTAATTCGTCTATAATTTTTCAAAAACAAATTTTTACTAATTTCATCAAGTAAATTTATTTGTCAATTACTAAGTTTTATAAAAATTATTTAATAGTCTTATGAAAGTGTTAGTATTTACTATTAAAAATTGTACAAGTGAATTTGTTTTGACAAAGAAAAAGTTAATTCAAGATGAGTGCGAACTCGAGGTACAGTGCCTTGATCATCTGCATGTGGAGAACATACATTTGGAAGAACGAACAAGAGAGGAAAATTTTTTTCCATGGAAAAAAACAAGAAGAAAATATACGATCAGCATCCAGCTAGTCAGCGCAAACACCTGTAAATTATCAGCAACCATCATCAAGAGCATCGAGCATCACTTCGATACCAAGAAGCCGTCAGATATCAAATACGAGTACAGCAGCTAATACTTCAAGAAGTATGCCTGATGCGCTTCCATCAACATTTGGAACACAGCACCCTTCGTTAAGATGTAGACAGAAATTCAAATTAGAACACAATGAAGCTGGTACAATCAACAATATAATACTTGACCTTTTTTGCTTTTCCTAAGATTACAGGAATTTCTGGCCTGTAAAGCTTTAGACAGCAATGTCGCATTTGATGAAACTGACATAAGAGATCTCGCCACTATACTGTTAGATTAGATGTTAGGTTGCATTCGATTCCACAAAACTGCTTTTATTAATACATCATGCAAATGGAAAAGTGATGTATCTCCTAAGCAATTACTTTGTGAAGTATGTCAAAATGACACTGTGCAGTTCAAAGAGTGGTTCGAGACCCCTAAGATACATATTCAACTAATCACCAAAGTAATTGTAAAAAGATGAGATGCGAGAGAAGAGTAGCACCATGAGCACTCCAGGCACGCTAAGCTTCAAGGAACACATCATCCACATGATGATTGATGAAGTTGCTACATAATGAATTCTTCACCCTATATTTCATTTACATACACACATACACTTAACCCTACATTACTCTCATTTTCCACAACAACTCATAAAAACTGTATAGCATCACAATACTTATTTTAAAATGCATAAAACTATTAGACAATTATTTAAAAATTTTTTATGTAAATGCATAAAGCGTAGACCATGTATTTATGAAATCATGGTCTCGCTTTCCACATGGTAAAGACAGAAAAGCGTTGACAACAGCAGCCAGTCAGCTGATGATTAGTAGAGCTGTCTGCTTGCAGTCTAACGACTTGATCATCAAAGCAAATAATCTCATTGATTTGATGTGAAAAATAATATTTTTGATTTTCCTATTTGTCACCTGTTGTGGAAGCCATAAATTTAGTAATCACAAGTTCTACATAGTATTTTCAGTAAATACTGTCGCAACAATATTTTTTAAATTATCATACTGTTAAAATTCTGATTATCAAATTTATGGCTTCAGCAGGAAAATACTATAACATAATAGATATGAAAATCAAATGTATAGACCTTAATATCAAATCAATCAGATATTTTGCTTTAACACCTTCAAACTAATTTACATGCTACATTTTAGCCTTCCATGTATGATGTATTTTCAATGAGGGCAAAAGCTTGATTTTGGGTTCGTATCAAAAAATTGTCCCAAAGTAAATTTTAATTCTAATTTGAAATCTGTAGTAGCTAGAAAGCTGAAATTTGGAATGTAAATTTGTATGAAGGTGCTAAAGCAAATTATGTCTTTGATTTGTCGTAGAAGCCATAATTTGAATGAAAAGTTTTATATAGTACATTGAATAAACACTGTCAAAGAAACATTTCTCTCAATCGTAAAATAATTATTTGCTCTAAAATAAATTGTACTTCAATAAACAATACAAAAAATATCAAGTATAAAAGTTTGTAGCCTAGAAGCTTTGGAAAAATTCTTTAATGTTATCACTTGCATAAACAATTATTACTTTATTGAACCATTGCAATTTCTACCAGAATATTAAGTACTGTGTACTCAAATATTGTGTGTACTAAAAGAAAGAGCAAGTAAAATGGGAGATAGATTTAAACACATGTATAAATGAAAATATGTTTGTACAAGGAAGTCTAGTACACATAACCTATTTTCCTTACAAATATAAAAATATTTTATTATCTTTCAAAATATATAAATATATGTATACCTTTCAGTTTCTTGTAGAAAATGAACTTGTTTGTTTTTAGCAGGCAGCTAAATATTCCCCGTAAAAGCCGAGAGATATAGGTACGAAGGAAAAAGCTGTCGATACATCTTCAATAATAGTCGAACACTTGTAATTAATAAGTATCTCTAATAGTACGTTTATTAACACAATTTTATTCACTGAAAACATATATTGTATTAAAACAACTGAAAATAAATGTGCTCTGATGAAAAACTTTAATTAATCCTATTTCCTATCTTCAAGCAATACATACGTACATGCGTATGTAAGCAAAGTGAGTGTCATAATTTGGCAACAGTGTATCATCATTTAGTTTTTTTATTTCCCGCGTTTTTTTGTACAGTTATTTCCCGCGTGGCTTAGGTCAGAACCAGGAGTCTTTGAAGTTACGGTGGCGCTGCCGTGCACGGCCGAGCATTTTTGCCCACTCTTATTTTGTTTGCTTTGTCTCTCGTCACAACAGTCGCAACCTTGAACGTCACACGTGCTACCTCTCGTTCTTTCGAATCTCTTCGCAAATCGTAAACTCTTGTGCAGTGTGCTCTTCCAGATTGCATCCATGGCAGGCGGAAAAACAAGTCAAGGAGAGGTGAATACTTTAATAAATACTTATATTGAAGTAATTTATACTTATATAAATACATAAATTTTCTTTTTCCAGGTAAAAATAAGGTACCGATTTATTTAAACGAGCAAGCTACAAGACAGGCTGCAGCCGCAAACAAAGAAGCCATGGCTACGAGAGAGGCGAGACAAAGAGATGCAAAAAAAGCTGCAGATGAAGCTGCTGCAATTAAAGCTGCTGCAAAGAAAGCTGCAGATGAAGCTACTGCAATTAAAGCTGCTGCAAAGAAAGCTGCAGATGAAGCTGCTGCAATGAAAGCTGCAGATAAAGCTGCAAAGAAAGCTGCATATGAAGCTGCTGCTGAAGCTGCTGCACAGAAAGCTGCAGATGAAGCTGAAGCTGCAAGGAAAGCTCAGGCTGATGCCAAGTACACGGTAAAAAATTTAAGTTATTTAATAATAGATACCTAAATAACATTGAAGTGCTGCAACTTTATGTTGATTCTTTAATAATAATAATAAAATTATAAAATAAAGAATTTTTTTTATATCCGTGGCAAACAAAATTGAAATCTATATTTGTCAAAATTATTTATAACGTTATCATAACGTTATCCTACACTCTCATGACCTCATGTGTGAAGAGTTTGTCTCAAAAGAATAAGCTCTGCCAGAATTGTTTGTAGAACAGGATACAATTATTACTTATTGTTTAAAATATTTATCTGAATATTTGCTGTACTCTGTAGAAGCTCTTACACTTTAACAATACCATTGAGGTTATCAGCACTTAGTTGTTACAGCAGCTAGCAGACATACTGCACTGATCTGATGACTTGAAAGTTGGATGAAAAACAGCTGTTTGACAGCTTCACAGAAAATTATACTTCACCGGCCATATAGTAATCGTCTAATATTTTAAAATATTTTAGACACCCGAGGAAAGGAGGCGTTTATTAGACACGATTAAAGAGTTACTGTTGGAGTGGTGGAAAATTAGTGAGGTTGTTTTTAATAATAAGTAACTTTATTACAATGTGTGATGTGTCGTCAGACACGACTGTCTCCTTCCGAGACTTACGAGCGAGAGAGAGAATGAGCGCGAGTACAGTATATGCGAGCGCTCTTCTCTATAGTGTGTATTTTAGAAATTGATGCATCCCGGCAAGTCATTGTCGATTTTAGTAGTTAAAAATTTAATGCATAGGTGTCGCTATTCCCCACCACTATATAATCAGGTCTGAAACAAGTTCTCGAAATCAGTCGTTCTCTCTTTTAGCTTGTGTTAACGGCAGATTACTATAATAAGGTTTACAAAACATGGATATGGTCATTGATATTCAGTTACAATGGACATTCTTCAAATATTAAGAAATCTATCAAAAATCTCTTCGCACACTGTGGGTGTGTTTCCAGCGGATCAGATACCGAGGGTATGGACGAAACCGACAGCGTTTATTGTTAATACGGATGATCATACGAAATCGGGTATGCACTGGGTCGCTATATACGCCGATAAATCTTGTAATGCGTTTTATTTTGATGTTGGAGTGGTGGAAAATTAGTGAGGTTGTTTTTAATAATAAGTAACTTTATTACAATGTGTGATGTGTTGTCGGACACGACTGTCTACTTCCGAGACTTACAAGCGAGAGAGAGAATGAGCGCGAGTACAGTATATGCGAGCGCTCTTCTCTATAGTGTGTATCTATATATGTGTGTTTACATACTCGCGTATTCGCGTTTTCGGAGTCGCGCTTGTCTCGATGTACAAAATCATATATATACAAGAGATGGCGCGACCAGTATTAATTCATAGAACAACAAGCAAAGAGTATAATATTTATACAATATTCAACACGCCTCCTTAAATTTATATTCTTTGCTTTTACATTCAGTCTTGTCGCTTTTGCAATTTTCAAGTATATTTAATGCTTTTCTGTGTTTTGTGAACTTTTCTCTATTCAAACTTTTTGTTAATATATCAGCTAGATTTAACTCCGAATTTATTTTTATAATATCGATTATTCCATTTTCATAATATTCATTAATGTAGTAATATTGTACTTCGATGTGCTTTGAATTTTTTGTATAATTTCCAAACTTTGCAATCGCTATTGCACCTGAATTGTCTTCGTATATGTTTATTCTTTCATTGAATTTTTCTTTAAACATTTCACTTAGCAGATTTCTTACAAATATTACTTCGGTTATTGCATCTGACATAGCCGTATATTCTGCAAAGGTTGAACATTTCGTTACATTTTTTTGTTTATTTGTTTTCCAATAAATCAGATTTCCATAATATCTTATATTATATCCAGTTGTGGATTTTCTATCTATATTGTCTCCGGCAAAATCTGAGTCTACCATGCAATCTAGTGTATCACATTTTAAATTATTAAAATACGTTAATTTTAGATCTTTGGTATTCACTAGATATTTTAATACTCTCATAGCATATTTGAAATGAGTTTCATTATAACAACTTTGGAATCTACTCAAGTAGTTTACACTATATGAGATATCTGGTCTCGTACCAGTACTTATATAAAGTAATTCTCCTATTAAGTTTCTATACTTTATTGAATCATTTTGTTCAGTTGCTTTTTCTAATTTTAGACTCGTCTCCATAGGAGTGTTATACAATTTTGCATTTTCTAGATTATACTTTGCAGCTAAAGATTCAATGTATTTTGTTTGGCTTAGTGTCATTTTGCCTTCATTCTTATTATAATCAATGTTTATTCCTATGTATTGGTTGACTTTTCCTAAGTCTTTCATTTCAAAATTTTCCATTAATTTTGATTTTATTTCATTTATTTTATTTCTATTTTTACAACAGATTAATAAATCATCTACGAAAACTAGTATATATATTGAATCTCTGCTTGCATTATTTACATATAAACAATAATCATGTTTGCTTCTCACGAAATTTAATTTTTCCATGTACTTATGAAAACAATTATACCAAGCTCTTGGGCTTTCTCGTAAACCATATAATGCTTTTTGCAATTTACAGACTTTGTTATTTCCTACTTCATAGCCTTCTGGTTGATTTACATAAACCTCTGATATTACTTCACCGTTCAGAAAAGCTGTATCTACATCCATTTGATCAATAAACAATTCATTTTTACAACAATATGATAATAATATTTTAAGTGTTTGCATTTTTCCTACGGGTGAGTAAACGTTTTCTATATGTTCTCGTTGTTGAAAGCCGCGAACTACCAATCTGGCTTTATAGGTATTATCGTTTTTTCGTCTAAATACCCATTTGACATCAATGATTTTTTTTTTAATGGCTTCTCTACTAATTTCCAAGTTTTATTTTTCTTTAAACTTTCGATTTCTGAATTCATTGCAATTTTCCACTGTTTTGATTCGCTCGAATTTATCGCCTCCTCGAATTTATGAGGTACATTTGCATCGATGTTATTAATATAAATAAAATGCGCTATAGGATCACCGTATCTATTTACAGGACTTTTCTTTCTTTTTGACCTTCTCGGTTCTTGCAAATTAATTTCGTTTTCATTTTTACTATTTATATCATTTTCATTGATTTCTGTAATTAAATTATCTCTACTTTTCTCGAGAGAAGAAGTAGGGATAAATAAATTTTTGTTTGTGTTGCTGACAACACTATCATATTCTTCTGAATCGCTTTCAGAATTTTCCGATTCACAACTTTCATGCTTTTCATCTGATTCGTTAAGACAAATTATTTTTGTGTCTTCTTCGACAACCTGTACATGTCTCGTGTTAATAACTTTGTTGTTTACTAAAACTCTGTAACCGTTTTCTGTATAACCTACTAATATTCCTACTGTTGCCTTGTCATCCCATTTACTTTGTCTTTTGACCTCTGGGATTCGGACAAAAACTTTACTACCATAAATTTTCAAATGATTAACGTTTGGCTTTGTACCAAAGAATATTTCGTAAGGAGTTTTATTTTCTACAGTATTTGCTATAGTGCGGTTTTTCAAGTAAGCTACCGTTTTAATAATTTCAGGCCAATATCGCCTATTTATATTTGCTTCTCTTTGTAAGCATCTGCCTATGTCCATTGCTGATCTATTGTATCTTTCCGCTACACCATTCAATTCATGCGTGTACGGTGGACATGGTAATAATTCTATTCCCTTATACTTAATAAAATTGTAAATCTCCTTATTCAAATATTCTTTGCCATTATCGCACTGTATTTTCTTAACCCTTTTGTTAAACTTATTTTCAACTAAATTTACAAATTCTATAAAACAACTTGCAGTTTCAGACTTATGTTTAATACAAAATATTCGCGTGCATTTACTGTAATCATCGACAAAAGTTAAGAAATATTTTTCTCCACCATAACCAGTCGTTTGATGCGGTCCATTTAAGGGGTTATGCCTGAGTTAAAATTCAAAAAAATCAAATTTTTTTTTATTTGATTTTTTAACAGCAAATTTACTGTAGAATATACTGTTGAAACTCCTTTTACCCAAAAAAATTTCGTTACAAAATTATAGGCAAAATACTAAAAATATATAATTTGTCAAAATTAAGTATTTTTCATATTTTATTCTATAGCGCTTTTGTTTATTCAAAGCCATTACATTTTTATAGAAAATTTAACGTTAAATGTGCATACAAACTCCTTTTGATAAAAGACAGTTTTATTAAAAATAACACAAATTATTTATTTATGAATTATTGCATATAGTAAATAGCTCATTCTGATAAAAGCATAGATTTTTTTATTGTGAATGTTAAAAATAAAATAAATTTATGTGTTTCATTAATTTAATCTTTTTAATAAAATAATAAGCATGCGTGCGAACTAAAATATTTTTATAAATTACCACCTAAAAACATGGTACCATACAGCATATGGAAAAGCCAATCACTGTTTTACCAACCTAGTTAAGTTTGCTATCAGACAGCTCTTTCGTCTGCTTGATCTGCAGTCTAGTGCAAGCTTGATGTTGTGAATTTTGATCTGAAGTGAAAACTTCTGAGTGTCAGTGGTGTTTAAATTTAGATAAGTATTGTGGACTCTAAATAATACATTATTTGTGAAGAACTTGTTCTTTGTGAGTGTGTTCTTCATTTTTAGGTATATAAGCTGTCAATGGCATGTGAACGATAAGGTACTTCTGTGTTCGATGCAAGGTTAGATGTTGTGGAAGTTGGCTGTAACTATTAACAATCCTAGAAAGTCATGGGTAAGCAATACCAACAATTATATTCATATGAAACATACTGACTGTGAATGCGTATAAAAATTTATATTTCAATTTCAGCTTTTGATACTAGTATATCAATATGTGTGGCACCCGGGTCTTAATATATCCCTTAATAAAGGGATATTTTATGCCAAAACAAAAAAATATGCCAAGCAGTTTCTGTAAGTACTACCCGATAAATGGAAATAAGTTTCATGTATAAACTTTAAATGCAGTTTTCTCAAATTTTGAATTTTTGTGATTTTAGGTCAGTTGCCGCAGGATTTCTCAACAACTATGGGACCGATCAAGCTGAAATTTTTTAGAGAACTCCAGGAAGCCCTTCTTCACTGCTTGAACGGAGGGAAATTGGCTAAGGTAAGTTTAAAGAATGTTACGCATGTCAACATATGCATAATTCACTATAATTATGAATATTATGACCTTATGTGTTTCTAAATATTTAAAACTTTTATGTTTCAGTTATCCCTTCCGTTCAAGCTGAGGAAAAAGACATTTAGAAGATTGTCCATCCAGTTTGGTCTATATTCATCACCCGGATGCTGAGAATTCATACGGCAAAGGGAAAAATCTGATCAAATTTAATACTTCACACATGGAATTGTTTGTATAGTAAGTATAGATATATAATTGTTTAAAAATATGTAAAATCACAATTAATATGTATACTTTAAGTAGAAAAAAGAATTTTTTTAATATTACTGATAAATAATTTTTTTTTGCCTAATAACTAATAATTTGTTTTTTTCAGGTTTAACTCAGGCATAACCCCTTAAATCAGTATGAATTAATTCTAAAATTTCAGAAGTTTTTGTTCGATTATTTTGAAATGGTACATTTGCCATTTTACTTTGAATGCAATTTGCACATTTCATATCAGTGTTTTCAATTTTATCTGGCAATCCCTCAACTAATTTTTCTTTAACTAATTTATTTAAGTATTGAAAATTAACATGACTTAATGCTCTGTGCTATTTTTCATTCGCGGTTATTTTTACTGCATTTATACATTTTTCTTTCTGTTCATTCACTAGAAAACCTTTTGTATAATATAAATTATTTACTTTATTTGCAACTACAATTAATTCTCTTTTATTGTTATAAATTTTCGCGCTATCATTTCTAGCTACTATCGTATTACTTGCAGTTATTTTTGAAAAACTTAATATGTTCTGCTTTATGTCTTTTGCAAAATAAACATTGTTTAGATTTACATATTTTTTACTATAATAATTTTCAAAATAAATTTGTATATTTCCTACTTTTGTAGCTTTGAGCGTTTTACCGTCAGGTAATTTGATATCTATCGGTTTTTTCAAAATAACAGAATTTTCGAAATAATTATCATCGCGTATAATGTGATCGGTACAACCGCTGTCTAATAACCAAAAGATTTTCTTTCGATTTTCGCTACCGTTACAATCACTTTCTAAATTTACCTTATTTGTCTCTGGTGTATATACTTGCGTTGACCATGACTCGCTCGCGTAATCTTCGTGTTGCTCTTTCGTGCTGTGCGATGAATGTTGTCCTCTGCCTCGACCTCTGCCTCTGAAGCCTCTGTTGCTGCCTCTGTGACTACCTCTTCCTCGCTGATTTCGACTTGGTTGAGTGCTGCTGCTTTGACCTTGCTGTTGTCCAGTCCAACAGTCTTTTTGCGCGTGGCCATATTTTCCGCAATTATAGCAATTTCCCTTTATTTTCGTGTTGAAAGTGCTTACATTGCTTTTGCTATCACTTTTGTTATTGTCTATGTTATGTAAATTTTTTTCTTTTATTTTCGATTTAACATAATCGACCGTATGTTGTTCTTTGGGTATCACATCAAGAAAATCACCAATATAACTGTAAGTTGATGGTAGTGCTCGAAGTAAATAGTTTATCTTTTCTGCTTCTGTTATCTTACCGCCAGTACTTTTAAAATCATTTACGGCTTTTTCGAAGTCTACGAAAAATTCTTCGATTTCTCTATAACTTTTAAGTTTGATTTCTTCTATTTTATTTCTTCGCAACATTTGTAAGGCTGTTAACTGTGTTATATACATTTTGTCAAACCTTTTTATCATCTCACACGCTGTTATGCATTCACTTACATATTCAAGCTGCTTATCTGAGATAGCACTTGTTATAATTGCACGTGCTTTGAGATCTTTTTTCTTCCAATCAGCTTCTGTGTCTGAGGCAATTCTTTCTCTTTTTATTTGCTCTTGACATTCTTTATATTCAAGCAAGATCATTAATCTTGTTTTCCAACTGGTATAATTTATACCGTCAAAAATTGGTATAATTATATCTTCAACTTTTGCTTGAGCCATTTCGTATTCACTTATTTTTGTGTAAATTTCGTTTCTCAAAACACAAACTTCTTTGGTTATTTTTATAACTTTTCTCAAAATTGTTTTTCTAATTTTTTCACTTAGTGTTTCCTTATTTTCTTCGATCATTAATTATTTGTGCAAATTCATAAAATTTTCCATGTGCTCTATCACGTCACTTAAACACGTTTTATGTGTGCCGACCGTAATCTCTTCGCATCACACTTTTTTCTTCAATTTTTCACAAAAATGTTTTTATCAGTCTCTTCTAGACTACTTTTATTTGTTATTTTCACTTATATTTCTTTTTGAACTCTTCTTAGTTCAATTATTTTTCACTGGAACACTTTTGTATTTTCCACGTGGCTCTCACACCTCACTAGCACATTTTAATATGTCTTACTGCACTTTTTTTAAAAAAAAGTCACAATACGGCATACAAAATTTCCAACCACGCTCTGCTACCATGTTGGAGTGGTGGAAAATTAGTGAGGTTGTTTTTAATTATAAGTAACTTTATTACAATGTGTGTTGTGTCGTCGGACACGACTGTCTCCTTCCGAGACTTACGAGCGAGAGAGAGAATGAGCGCGAGTACAGTATATGCGAGCGCTCTTCTCTATAGTGTGTATCTATATATGTGTGTTTACATACTCGCGTATTCGCGTTTTCGGAGTCGCGCTTGTCTCGATGTACAAAATCATATATATACAAGAGATGGCGCGACCAGTATTAATTCATAGAACAACAAGCAAAGAGTATAATATTTATACAATATTCAACAGTTACAAGAGGAGAATAGAAAGCTGAATGAAAGCAATAAGAGCATTACGGGAAAACAAAGAAGTTTCGCTGCAAAATTAGAATTTTCCAAGGAATGGCAGCAGTGGTTAAGGATTTTGTAATTCATAGTAAATTATGAATTTTGTAATTTCATAATTTAGTATTAATATAAAATTTTTGAACAAAAATGTAAATAAAACGATTGTTTTCAGTTAGTGCAGAGGCCTTGTCCGAATGGTCAGGTGACCACAGGATCAACAGAACAGCGTCCAAATGCACAACCTGCGCCTGTATTTCAGCAGCCTCCTGCGCCAGCGTATCAACAGCAGCAGCCTCCTGCGCCTGGGTATCAACAGCAGCAGCTTCCTGCGCCTATGTTTCAGCAGCAGCCTACTGCTGTTCATGTACAAGCACCGCTCCCGGCTCTCTACGGCGGCATTGATTGGGCCACGATTCAATCGTGGACGATTCCGCAATAACTATCGTGGTCACAGGGGCCGCCAATATTATAATAATTAGTAACCAATAGTGATTAAACAAAGATGCCTACTTTCTTTCAATTATTTAAGAATAATTTTTGTTTTTTTTAATTGGTAGTATGACATCTTTTAAGATTTACATCTGTTTTGTTCTGCTTTTGTTTTGAGTTATAATATTCTTAAAATGTGTGATTCGAATTGAAAAAAATTTATTAGAATTAAGCTTGTTCCAAGAGGTATAATTATCAACGTTTGTCTTTTCTAACTATAAATTTTTGTTTTTTTAATTAGTAGTATGACATCTTTTAAGATTTACATCTGTTTTGTTCTGCTTTTGTTTTGAGTTATAATATTCTTAAAATGTGTGATTCGAATTGAAAAAAATTTATTAGAATTAAGCTTGTTCCAAGAGGTATAAGTCAATTATCAACGTTTGTCTTTTCTAACTCTAAATATTTCCACATAAAAAGATAAATCTTTCATGCAAACTGGCTTTTATTTGTATTAGATAAGAAATACCTTAAAAATTTTATTTAAATATCAATTTCAATTTAATTATATTATTATTGTATACAGCTAAACAAATATACAATATGTTTATTATATTCATCATATGTTTATCAACAATAATATGTTTTTCAAGTCTGTATGTTATTAATAGTAATTTAATTTTGTAGTTAAATAAAAATTTCAAAGAAATAAAGTTAGATGATTCTTTTTATTTCATATAAGTCTCTGTATTTCAAATGAATTGTTTCACTTGACAAATGAAGTCTTATTTCGAAAGTTATCATTAAAAAAAAATGCGTACTTTATTTCTTGTTACATTACCTAATTAGAATAAGAAATGTATTATTTTTACAACACAGCAAAATTATAATGATTTTTTATTGTTTGCCACATTGTAGCACTTTATTTATTTACAAGTGATCTACTTTCCTACAACAACTGTTACACTGCGCGTTTTGTCAACCGAATTTTCGATTATAATAATAAAAATAATGTTTGTTATTCTCAAAAAGAAAAAAGAAATATACAGTCTGTAGGCAGTAAATATTTTACTGATTATATTCTTGAATTAAATTTATCAACATTTAACAGATCATAAAGACGAATTGTTTTCTTTAACAAAGCGCGTTTTATTCTATAAATCTGTATAAATCTTCCATACCAGCGTGTGGAAGCACATAATATTAACGCTTTAAAAAACTTTTAGGAGCGTGAGCTTTTCCCGCCATCTACACAGCCGCAGAATCGCATTGTATTGTAATTAATACAACGTGAGTAGGTCTAGTACATACATATCCGGGATTCATATTTTTCATTCTGCCCAATGATTTTTCTTTCAAAACGTTCGATAGTGGAAAGTCGCTGTCCGAGTCCCGCATAACTCTGTAGCATCACTATGTGCACAGTAAGTTTTTTTTTTCAAAAGCGAGCCAACTTTTACCTGAAAGCTCTCAAATAGCATACGACAATATTCAATTTTACCATTGAAGACCTCCTTTTTACAAAATTTATGCGCAACTTCGAAAATTATAAATCTTCGTTTTCCGTTATTTCAACCAGAAGTTTACTGTTCGTCGGTCGTAGACCTCGAGTAGCGAGGCTTACTTTCATTCCTTGCAAAAATAGTATATGACGAAATCCGTATTTTTCATTAACTTTTTTGCCTCCAAAAGTTGCGAAAAAAAAATCTCGGACTACATCGACCAAATAAGATTTTTTCTGTTTCTATAAGATGTACAGAACAAGAAAAAAAGCGGATATCGACGTGATTTTATGTAAAGATCGTTACGCATTTTTTAGTAAAATATTCTCAATTTTTCCTATTGCAAAGCTAAATAGGCATATAGATAGGCTTAAAGTATAGTAAAAGAGCTGCCATTTGAACCCAAATTATTCTAGATCAGATGCACTGATCAAAAGTCACGTACTTTTCAAATAAATGTATTTTGCTTCAGAATCCCTTTAGGCTACTACGAAAATTCTCGATTTTACATTTTTTTCTTCTAATCCTCGTAACTTTTTATTCCGTGACGAGATCAAAAGTTATGAGGATTCAAAGAAAAATAATGTAACATCGAAAATTTTCGTAAGAGTCTAAAGGGATTCTGAAGCAAAATACATTTATTTCAAAAGTACGTGACTTTTGATCAGTGCATCTGATCTAGAACAATTTGGGTTCAAATGACAGCTCTTTTAATACACTTGAAGCCTGTCTATATGCCTAATTAGCTTTGCATTCGAAAAAATTGAGAATATTTTACTAAAAAATGCGCAATAATCTCTGTATAAAATCGCAAAGATCCAAAAAAACAGTGTCACAAGATTGATTTCGTAGGTACACTATTTTCCTTTTGTTCAGTACGTCCTATAGAATAGAAAAAAAAATCTTATCAGGTCAATGTAACCCGAGATTTTTTTTGCAATTTTTGAGGGTAAAAAAGTCAATAAAAAGTACGCATTTCGTTACAAAAAATAAACTAACTAGAATATACATTGCATTGGCAGGATTAGCCAGTTGCAAGTACTATTATTAGAACAAATATTTTTTTTAACATTTTCCTCAATGGAGAAAAGTGAAAAGACGGTTTTTTACTGTTCGTCCATCGTAGACCTCGAACAAATCAGCCTATTTTCAATCTTTGAGCAAATTATAGAAACAATCAATTGGCTAGGTAATACATTACATTGGCAGGTTTAGCCTATTGCAAACGCAATTACTAGAATAAATATTTTTTTCCACAGCGGAGAAAAGTGGATGCACAGTTTTTTACTGTTCGTCCATCGTAGACCTCGAACAGCATAGCCAACACTTTCATAATCTTACAGAAAGAACTCCGCGAAATAACATTTTTTACATTGAACAATTTAGCGACGAAAATTGTTTGTTTTTATGTTTTTTCTCAATGTTATAAAAAATTCAACTTTCAAAAAAATTTCAAAAGAATAATACCTTCAAATTCGTAAAAGAATTCTCTCAATTTTTTTCACAATTTTCCATTCAAAATGAAAAGTTATGAAATCATAAATTGAGAAAAAACATTGAGAGTATCTTATAAAATTGCTATAACAATCCATAATTTTCAAAAAAACAATTTTAGAATCAACTGACATAAAAGATTCACAAATCAATAAAATGTGATACTTGTGCTGACATCTATCTGTAAACACTTGATAATGTCAAAGCTATTGAAATCAGTGGTACAGGAATATTACGCAAGCGCCTTCTTGCGGTAGCATCATAAAGTAAATGCTAATTATGGTTTCAGCTTCAGAACCTCGGTCGTCGGGTCGTGCACCTCGTGCAGTAGTTCAAAGTTTTCGACAAATTTACGCATATTTCAAACTTAGGACGTTTCTTAGGAGATAACTTATAATAACAGTGAGGGTGGACAAGTATTATTTTGCGCCTATTTATAGTAAATTACTCATACAGAGCGAATTCGTAATATCCAGTTATGTGTCTTCTGCTCATCAGTGTCTCCGTTGCCGAGTGAAAAGTCGCCAAGTATTTCAAAGTTTTCATTCGTATTATTGAACTAATACTTTCTTGGCTACGCGGTAAATATTCGTTGTAATATCCGTGAGTGGGGACAAGTCAGCATTTGTTCCATATATAAACATAGACTTCACAATTAGATGACAATGAAAAGACACGCTGTGTTGCGTGCGAAAGCGTTCATGAGGTCGGTAAATAGAAAATCACAGAAAAATGATTTTTATCGAATTTCAATGAAACAAAACTTGTCCGCCCTTCATTTAGTTATTATAAATCATTTCCTAAAGTTTCGAAGCCATTGAATTTACCGTTTATGAGAAAATTTTGAAATACAAAAAGAAGGTAAAACAGATAACTTCTTTTTCTGTGGATACGGCGTCACCTTAAAGGCGGTGCGCGCAACGGGGCCCGACGGCGCGCCGCGGCGTATCCGGCCGCAGAGTGGGGATGGCACCGCGCTCTCAGCCCGAAACTGAAAATCTTTTGTCAAATCGGAGCGCTCGGAAAAAAGACGGTAAATTAGTCAAATATGATCCGATTGTACTCTTTTTTTTCTTAATTCGGGATAGCGCAGGTAAAAAATGCCATTGGTCGAATCAGATTTTTGGTTAAGATTATTCATCGTATTATTGTTGAAAGTATATTATTTAAGTATTCTTTTCTGTATACATTAATTTATATATTTGTTATTTTAATCCGACCAGTCTGTAGAGAATGGTGTCTACGATTTTAGCCTATATACTTTTAAACAATCGATTCCTGCGGGAATATTGTTTAGTATTAAAGAAAAGATGAAATTTTTCTCTGTTTCTTACTTCTATTTTGGAAACTAAGCGACCAATACAAAATAATAAAGAGGGAAAAATTGTAGCTTATTGAATTCTGAAGCAAATGAGATATTAAACGCCCCTATCCGATTAATAGGCACGGAGAAAAATTCGGAAACCCGAAGAAAACAACGTAAAATCAATGTTTCTTTAAAAATCGCCAAGACGGCCATTTTTTCAACTTTGAAGGTTGAAATTTAAAGTGAATGAATAGTTTCATATGTAATTTCACGTGGCAAAATATTGGTGCTCTACGACTATTACTTTATGTGTAATTGCGATTTGAATTTTTGTTGTACTTTGTGAGTTCACTTTTGTATGCACGATCATGCAAAATTGGAAGGTTCTACTTAAGAGTGCTCTACCTCTTTTTCAATAAGTCCGATAAATTTCGCAGCGCCTCCACATTACACCTCAGTTTCTTTTTATCATTTTAACAAAGTTAATGAAAGAAAAATGAGTCTAACTGAGTTTCACCACCTGTAATTAGTATCTAAAAATGTGGTAAAATTATTTTTATGGTATAAAAGCCAAAATTAAAATTTTATTTCGTCCGATAAATTTGTATGACTTGCGGGCACTTTGGAAATTGCATTTTGATTTTGTCCGACGAAATACGAATTAAATACAAATTTTTTAAAGCGTTTTTGGATATCTACGGTGAGTGGCGAAACTCTATTAAAGTGAATGAGTTAAAGTTGAGCAATTAATTATAACAAACAAAAAAACGTTTTTTGAGGTAGATGGCGTGATGATCGTACGGTGGAGCACTCTTAAATTTGGAAAATAGCGTTGAAAAGTTGACAGTTATTAAAATCCAACGTATTAATTAATTTTTCGAAAAACAGATTGTAAATACACGACAAACGTACTTGAACATGAGGGAAAACGGGCTTGCATACCTATATATACACCGCTTCCGCGCTTTCGGCTGTTTTCGCTTATGGTGGTAATAAAATAACAAATATATAAATTAATGTATACAAAAAAGAATATAGGAACTAAGCGCGCGATTCAGATTATATTTTAGAGTCCGTGAGTATCAATCATAAACTATATGAACTATGCTAACCATATAATCAAATTAATTAGCATCTCTTTTTTAAAAGCGACAGTTCGCGCGTGATTTGGGTTATGTTGTACACTCAATATTAATCATAAACTATGAATGACGGTAACCATAGTCATGTGTACTTATGGCAACCAATCAGAATATTGTATTAAATGCTTCACAATAAAGGCCATCAGTTTTTTATAAAGTGAATAATGTACTTTCAATAATAATACGATGAATAATGTTAACAAAAAATCTGATTCGACCAATCGCATTTTTACCTGCGCTATCCCAAATTAAGAAAAAAAAGAGCACAATCGGATCATATTTGACTAATTTACCGTCTTTTTTCCGAGCGCTCCGATTTGACAAAAGATTTTCAGTTTCGGGCTGAGAACGCGAGGCCATCCCCACTCCGCGGCCGGCTACGCCACGGCGCGCCGTCGGGCCCCGTTGCGCGCATCGCCTTTAATCAACACTCGATTTATTAGTCACATTCAATTCGATGCGTATCTACTTGCAGTGATTTGAAAAGTACAACTCTTCTACTTTATAACAACATTTGAATCATTACGATATGTTGTATATATAAGGAGTAGTAGCGTATTAAAAAAAAAAACGTATCTCGGCCCCTAAGTGGCGTATCATATCATTTTTTTTTCTTAAAATTTAGAGAAAAATCACCGCATTTCAATGCATTATAATACATTTTGATCAAATTTTAAAGATGGATACAGTACAATTATTAATTAATTACTATTTAAACAAATGCATGCTGAAGCTGCCCTAATTAAAATTTTAGAATTCCGCAAAAAGTTTTTGAAAATATAACTCTTCAAGATTGCTCACAAATAGTGGGCACAAATGTAAACGATTTTTAACGTTTTGCCAGTACCATGAAAAATAAAAATATTCAACATATTGCGACTAATTGCACAAAAACTACTATAGATAGAGGCTTCAAATTTTAACCACTACTTAGAATCATTGAGTATATTACAATATTAATGTAAAATATTTATTTTTATAAAAGTTATTAACTATTTTAGATTTTAAACAATTTCGCCGTTTTTATCGATTTCCGAATAAACTAAAGGAGATAGAGGGGTGCTATCGCTAAGTTTTTTGTAGGGAATTTACTAAAGAACAACTTTTGTCTTAAACATTTTTCGATATAGCCAATACTTTTCAATACGCAGCGCGAAATCTCAAAAAAATGCAAAAATGATAGAGCCCAATAGTTTTTTAATTTTTTTTACTTTTTATTTTCACTCTATAATCCCGAAATCCCGCTAACAATACACTTTTAATAGTTTTATAATCTAATTATTGTTTTAAATCTTTTAAATCTTGAACAGCGGGAATCTTTTGATGTTCTTTTTTTTGTTGTTGTTCTTTTTTTTCTTTTTGTTTCGATTCCTCATTTTGTTATTTTCGCCATGCCTCATGAGGTGGCAAACTGGGCCATCGTTATATAGTGTTATACCTAAAAAAATTGTAAAAATTATTAATATGAATTTGAAAAATATTTAATCATTAATTTTTGTAACTAATACATTACGTTTAATATCTTTATGATGTTCTTCTCCGTAAAAACATCTTCATTGTTTAAAACTTTTTTTGGGGTTATGTATCCTAACCCCACACATTTAATGAATGATGGCAAGGTTTTCTTTTTGTATGCTGCTATCTCACATTCTAACATAAAATCTAGATTTATGATCTTATTTTTTTTTGTACGATATTACGGACTGAAACAAAAATTATATTTATCATACATAGTGTATATATCGGTGGCTTACAGGAAGAACCACTTAAGTGACATTTTCGTGTTTTCGAGAAAAAGCGATTTCAATGTTTGGAGTAATACGTAAGTTCGAAATGTTAGAGAAAAGATCTAACTATTGGCTCATTTGATTAGGTATATGATACAGATTCAACCATAGTATTACATTTGTAAATAGTTTCTTTCTCGACGCGCAAACTAAACAAATTACTCGAGTTAAGTGGTTCTGCGGGAACTTTGTAGATAAGTGGTTATGCGGTCACTTTCTTTGAGGGCTCGTAACTAATGCAATTTGCGATTAAAAAAATTCGGGCGGGGCACATTTTTAAAGTTTAACTCATGCCCTTTCCAATGGTGTAATCAAAATTTTCGAAAATTGTTATTAACTATGAGAAGAAACGGTTTAAAGGAAAAAAGCATTTTTTTTATACAATTTTTTTTAATTCGAGATTTCAAGAACGTTTTCATTTGCAATGTATCTGGAACCCCTCTAACCTCTGACCAATGAAATAAATGTCCAAACCTAAAAGATACGTGATTTGGGGGTTGATTTTGAACCTCGGTGTGGTCAAACTGCGCATATTATAATTGAAAATTTTTTACGAAGACTTTTTACGAAGAATTTTTTGTTCAGAAACCATGCACTTTTGGAAAAAATTTTCAAGAGTAATAAGTTCTTAGAATCAGTTTAAGGAATACGTATGAATTTTATAAGAGCAATTCTAGTAATTTTTTTGTTTTTGTAAATTGACAATTTTTGAAAAATTAAAAAACATAAAAAAAATTTTTTTAAATTAAAAAAAACCAACGAATATATAGGTATAGGTAATTAGATATATATTATACAGCTTTAATGTACTCGACACGGTGTATCTCGCAGAAAACTAAAAAAAACGAGTGCACTTAAGTGGTTCTGCGGTAAGATTTTTACGAGAGACGCAGTTAAGTGATTATGCAATCGGTTGGCATTTAAAATATTTGTGCATTTCGGAAATCCTACTATTGTACAATGAAAAAGGGTACTAAGAGCACCTCGAATTCGACATAAAAAATTTTTTCGCAAAATGTCACTTAAGGAGTTATGCCTGAGTTAAATTTGTAAAAAAGACATTAAAAAGTGATAGGCTGAAAAAAATTATTTATTAATAGTATAAAAAAAATCTTTCTCCTACTTCAAATATAGGTATTAAACATATTTTTAACTATTTTAAAAAAATTATATATCTATACTTACATTGTAAACAATTACATGTATGAATCATTAATTTTCAGCACTTTTTAGGATATCTCAGCATCCAGATGAGGAATTGACACCAGACAGGATGTAAAATCTTCTGAATATGTTTCTTCACTGCTTGAGCGGAAGACTTTTCTACAAAAAATAAATTTTAAATATTTAGTAACTCATAAGATGATTATATCAGTAATTATAGTGAATATTACATATATTCACATACGCAACATTGACTTTTACCTTGTATTAGTCAATTCTGCTCCGTTCAAGCAGTGAAGAAACATATTACGAAGATTTTCCATCCTGTCTGGTGTCAATTGATCATCTGGATGCTGAGATATCCTGCGGCAAAGGAACTAAAATCATAAAAATGGCAAAACTGAGAAAAATGGATTTAAAGTTTATCAAGATGCTTATGTATACTTATCGGGTAGTACTTACATGAACTGCTTAGCATATTTTTCTTATATTTTGGCATAAGATACCTACATATTAAGGCATATATAAAGACCGGAGTGCTGTATATGTAGATATACCAGTATCGAGAGCTGAAATTGAAATATAAATTTTTGATACGCATTCACAGTCAGTATGTTTCACATGAATATAATTGTTGGTATTGCTTACCCATGACTTTCCAGGATTATTAACAATCACAGTAGACTTAGAGCTGGTTGGAGACTATTTATCACACAGGCATCTTGTACGCATGATAATTATAGCTCGTACACCTAAAAATCAAGAATATACTCACAAAGAACAAATTCTTTACAAATCATATGTTGTTTATAGTCCAAATACTTATCTAAATTTGAAGACTAGTAGACTCAGAAGCTATCACAACAGCACAACATCCAGCTTACACTAAACTACAGACAGCAGACGAAACAGCTGATGTCTGACAGTCTGAATGCAAACTCGACTAAGTCGGTAAAACAGTGATTTCCTTTTCCATATGCTGTAAAATGTCTTTTTTCAGGCGGTAATTTAAATTTGCACGAATATTTTTTTACCCCTTTATAAGTTTGATTAAAAAATTACAAGACTAAATTTAAATCCTAAATTTATTTTATTTTGAAAATTCAAAATAAAAATAAAATCTACGATTTTATAAAAATTAGTTATTTACAGTATGTAATGATTCAATAAATAATATATATTTTTTTTAAATAAAATTGCGTTTTCAAAAGGAGTTTGTAAACACATTTAATTTTACATTTTCTATGAAAAAGCAATTGTTTTAAATAATCAAAAGTGCTATAAGACAAAATATCAATAATACGCAATTTTGAAAAATTGTATTTTTTTAGTATTTTGCCTATAACTTTGTAACGGAATTTTTTCAGACAAAAAGGACTTCAGCAGCGTATTCTACATTAAATTTGCCTTAAAAAAATCAAATAAAAAAATTTTTGATTATTTTGAATTTTAACTCAGGCATACCTGCAAGCCACAGACATATATTGTACATTAAAAATTGTATTTATTTTATTTTTCTTACCATTTTTTTATTACAATCCTTAGTTTTGTAATAAGTGTGGTCTTCAGTCATTGGACCTTCAACAGCTGAAGATTGATCTTCGACCAAAATTACTCCGCTATCATTAGTTGATTGGTTGGAATCAGAACAGTCCGTTTATTCGACAAGGCCATTCTCCGCCAAAATTACCTCCGCGCCAACTGAGAACTAATTTAAATAAAATACGTTATGTTTATTCAAAAAATTGATGGGGGTGAAAGGTGATCACGGCAGCTGAGCGTATGCAATCCATATGTTTGGTAGAAAAAACGCTGCTTTCAAATAATTAAAAATTTTCAAAATAAATATTTTATTAATAGGCAAGTGATTCGGCAGAAAAGGCTGATTCCAACAGAATTTGATAACTAAAAATCGAATGGTAACTTCTTGAGATAAAGAGACGAAATTGATAATTGTTACTTGCAGGATTGTGAATTGATAAAAGTGAAGATGCTTCGCTTTTTGTCATTCAAGTTTTGTAAGTATTAGGGATCTTTACGCATAAACGTGAGTATATTACAAATGATTCTCATTTAAAAATTGTTGATTTGAAAATTAAGAGTGCAAATTTCGTACCACACGTCTACCTCAGTGCAGAGGGAACTTAGCCTTTTATTATACCGGTTGACAAATCATCGGCTAGAGCGGTTTAATAAGAGTCAGCCGTGTATTTACCCTCCATAAACAAAAATTTTCCTTAAAATTTTTCAATATTTTTGTCACCAAAATCATTCGTAATATGCTAACGTTTATGCTTAAGGATCCCTAATACTTACAAAACTTGAATCATAAAAATCGGAGCATTTTCATTTTTATCAATTGCAACGTAGCAATAATTATTGCTGCGTCGTGAACATTATTATACGGCCAGCTGATTCACTCTCGGCGAGGTGACAGCTCCTGTAGCGGAGCCAGCGCTCGGTGGCGCTCGCAGGAGTTGCCTCTGACCGGCCGCGTGCGGAGCGCAGGATGTGAGCTCCCGAGTCGCACCTGCGCGGCGCGCCGGCGCTCGGGAGGGGGCACAGCAGGAAGTTAGTCAGCAGCGCACGCGCGGTCACATGCACGAGGCTGCGTGTGTGTGCATGAGAGCGAGAGAGAGAGAGAGAATGATGCGCGCGAGCTGTTAGCGAGAGCGGGAGAGAGTGGGAGATAGAATTTGTGGCGCGCGTGATAACGGCATGAGAGAGAGAGGGAGAGCATGTGGCGCGGGCGATGATAGAGAGGAGAGACAGAGCGCTCTCGATTATCGACCGTGATCGAGTGAGAGTCAGAGGGAGTACTGTACAGGGGAACTGTACAGTACAACACATGGCGGTAGAGGTTTTCTTTTCAGCATAGTGGAACATGGCGGAGATTCATTGGAATATTTCAGTTGGTATTTTAGGGTCTGTATGCAGTGAAGCACAAGGATAGATCAATGGAATTCGAATCTCGCGCGTCTAGTTTTCGTTATCTTTAGGGGGAGCCACCGGCTGGGGATCGATATTGATTGATTGATCTTTATCAGTAAAGGGGGCGCGAATTACGGAATTAGTTAAGGATATAGAGGGCGATAATTGTTTTCTCTGGCAATGAATTAATTAGGATTTGGAAAAGAGGGCGCTGGAAGAAACTCACCGATACAGGAATAGATCGGTGGTAGTTCGGGAAAACCAATAGGGGATTTTTCTAGGAAAGAGGACCAATGATGTAATTTTGGAGGCCGGGCTTGCGCTTCCGTGAAGAAGGAGGTCGAGTGGGAAAACGCGGCATCCTTCCTCGATCGGAGCGTTGGCCTCGGCCATTCCGTTCCTGGAGCCTCTCTAGAGCAGTTTGATCCGCAATAAATTGCAGTTTTTTTCTTGGTCGCCATCTTGGTGTGAATTTTGAAGGAGTTTCGAGCGCAGAGCTGACGAGGAGTTTCTGTTGGAGTTTTGTGGAATACTTATAGAGGATTTTTGGTGAGAGTTTGGAGTAATATTTAATATACGGGATATATATAGAGGAAAATTTATATTTGCCGAGGAATACGTGCCGCGGCCGATAGAGGAAATATTTCGCGCGTTTCAGCGGATGGCGGTTTTTTTTCCCTTTGGTTTATTTAGAAGCAAACGTAGAGGAAATTTTGCGGTTTTTTTTCCCTATTTAGCACTGTGAAGCAGCTTTGGACTTATAGTAATTTGGCCGCGTGCCCATGAGTTTATTTCGAGTTTGAATTTGTTTGCCGAAAGAACTGATTGTATTAACAAAATAGAATATAACCGTACTTTATTACCTAATTTATTTGTGTTCAACAATTTTCACCCGATTGCCACCACACTTCCCGTTTTTTCCACCATTGCAGGGATACTACGAACCAGGGAAAAAGAGGAAAGCCGTGTGTTTAATAAATACTTTGTACATAACTGGAGTTCCCGTGCGGGCGGGAAAATTCCACGTTACACAATTCACAATCCTGCAAGAAACACTTATCAATCTAGTCTCATTATCTGAAGAAGTTACCATTAGATTTTTGTCTCTCAAATTCTGTTGAAATCAGTCTATTCTGTAGAATCGCTTGCCTATTAATAAAATATTTATTTTGCAAATTTCAAATTATTGGAAAGCAGCATTTTATTCTACCAAACACATGGGTTGCACATACTCAGCTGACGGGATTACCCTTCACCCCCATATTTAATTGCTTAAATTGAAGCTCATTTCTTCTACGTTCATTCTAGTTGATCAGAATCAAAATTTTCTTATGTCATGAACTACATATAATATATATGCTTTTCAAGTTGATCGTTTTTTACTGAATTTGAGAAGCACATATATAGCGTATCACATGAAAAACTTTAACTTCAAATGAATTAGAAAAAAAGTAGAAGATAAGAGTTTTAATTTGAGCTATTAAACTTTGAAATCGGTCGGTTGGATCAGAAGGTACGAGGTCTTGAGAAAAGGAAAATTCCGTTAATTTCCATGAAATCACTTGATTTTGGTAAATACAGAGATTTTTCCCTTTTTTCAAATGCTTGAAACTTTTGATCCAGTCGTGCGTTTCTAATGTTTAATAGCTTAAATCCAAGCTCTTTTCTTCTACTATTTTTTTAGTTGGTTCAAAATTTTTTTATAACATATAGTGTGCCATGTACATGCTCTCAAAAAATGATCTACTTGAGAAGCATAATATAGCTCACTTCATTAAAAATTTTGAATCTAGACTTATTCAGAAAATTACATTTTTTGCCGATTTTCATTAATTTGTAGCTCCTCAGGAAAATGTTTTTCGTCGAAAGTGCATGGAATAGGTTATTAAGGAAATTTTCTGCAGTTTTCAGGAACAATTCTTTAAGTGTGATATATGTTTTCTCAATTGCATCTCCAATTTAAACCTTAAAATTAGCAAAAATGAACTTGAATGAATTCATGAAGATAGCTTTTCCAGTAGAAAAGTGCTTCTAAAATTTCAGAGCTGGCCTAAGTTTGTATGAAGAATTAAAAATCAAAATATCACTTGTCAAACTCCAAAAATTGGACATCCTGTCTAAAAATATATATATAATCGACAAAAAATTCTGAGATATTCTAAGTATTCTTCAGATTTTTCTTAATTTCGCTTCGTTTTTAAGCTAAAATAAGACATTTTCATCGATTTCAGCATAAAATTTACCATTAAAATTTTTAGCTAAAAAACGAAGCAAAATTTAAAATAATCTCAAGAATACTTTTTGTCTTAGAATTTTTTCTACTTTTTAAATGAATTTCTATCAGATAGAAAATTCAAATTTTGTTTTGGACAAGTGATATTTTGATTGTTGCTCTTAGTAAAAGCTTAGGCCCACTTGAAATTTTAGAAACACTTTTCTACTGGAAAAAGTTATCTTCATGAATTTTTGGGGAGCGAAATTACACTTTTGCTAATGTTAAAGTTTAAATTGGAGATACAATTGAGGAGTTACCGGGTTCAAAGAGAAGTATGTATATATAGCTCACTACATTAAAAAATTTGAATCTAGACTTATTCAGATAAGTACAAGAAAAGAGCTTTAATTTAAGCACTAAACCATTAAAAACGAATTCCTGCATCAAAAGTTAAAAGGATTTAGAGAAAAAAGCGTAAGATTGGCTATTTCTGTAAGCGCCTGAAACATAGTTCGTTTTCTTCAAACGTGCGTATCTTTTGTTCAGTGCATTCGATCCAGACAAATGTATATAAAATAAAAAAGTGCAACTTTTGGACAAACTTGTGTGCCACTTTCTGGTGGATTTCCACATATGTATGGTTGGTTCTTTATCAAATCGAGAGGTCGAAATTTAATTCTTTTCTAATCATATTAATACTCTTCTACTTGATGAAATACACATTTCTGAATTTTATCAGAATTTTTGCATCGATTATTTTTGAGTTACAGGGGGTCAAATTTGGTAAAAACAGTTTTTTTGTATTTTTTGCTGACTTTCAAGTTTTGATAGATCCTCTGGGAAACATTTTCCAACGTAGGAATATGTGTTTAGAAAATTTTGTGTTGTTAAAAAAATACTTTACATATGTTACAACTATGCATTTAGGCCTTAACAGTAGCAAAAATGAAAGTTTGCTCCAAACCACGACTACCAAAAAATTGATGAAAATACCTTTTTCAGTACAAAAGTGTTTGTGAAACTCTCAGAATGGGTCTGAGCTATTCTGATGAGCTGAAAATGAAAATAAACCTTGTTAAAACCAAAAAATTTGATTTCCTATCTGAAAAATGTATTTAAATAGTAAAAAAAATTTTAAGACAAAAAGTATTTTTGAGATTTTTCTTAATTTTTCTTAATTAAAAATTGATGAAAATGTCGAATTTTAATAGTCAATTTTGATAGTAAATTCGACATTTACATCGATTTTTTAACTTGGAATGAAAGAATTTTTTTATAATTAAATATATATTTTCAGATAGGAAATCCAGTTTTTTGTTTTAACAAGGAATATTTTCATTTTTAGCTCATCAGAGTAGCTCAGACCCATTCTAGGAGTTGCACAGACACTTTTGTGTCGAAAAAAGGTATCTTCATGAATTTTTGGGTAGTTATAGTCCGGAGAAAACTCTCAAAATTGATACTGTTAAGGCGTAAATGCATTATAACATAGTGGCAACGTGTATAAAGTATTTTTCTTTTAACTACACAAAATTTTCTAAAAAAATGCAAAAAGAAATGTTGTTACCCAATTTGACCCCCTGTAACTCAGAAATAATTGATGCGAAAAATCTGAAATAATTCAGAGAGGTGTATTCATCAAGTAGAAGAGATTTAATATGATTAGAAAAAAATTGACCTCTCGATTTTACAGAGAACCACCCATATATAGTTCATCACGTAAGAAAATTTTGATTCTGATATACTAGAATGAAAGCAGAAGAAAGCAGCTTTAATTTGAAACATTAACTGTTGAAAACGCATGATTGCTGAACTGTTGAAAACGACAAAATCTATAGATTTTGTCGAGCATTTATATGCAAAAACGTGTTAAAATAATCGGTTTTCTTTTTTTATTAAAAATTTCATTGTTATAGCGATCTAACCAATCGTTTTTTAAATTTAATACCTCAAATTAAAGTTCTTTTCTTCTACTTTCATACTAATTTATCAGAGTATGTGATGAACTACATATATGCTTCTCAAGTTGATCGTTTTTACTGATTTTGAGAAGCATATATTTATAGTGTACCGCATAAGAAACTTAAACTTTATATTTGTTAGAAGAAAAGTAGAAGATAAGAACTTTAATTTGAGCTATCAAACTTTCGTCGATTGGATCGGAAAGTGCGAGGATTTGAAAAAAGGCAAATATCCCTTTTTTCCATGAAATTAGTCGATTTTCTCAAATCCAAAGAGTTTTCCTTTTCTTTCAATGCTTGAAACCTTTGATCCAGTTGTGCGTTGTCAAAAATAGTTTAATAGCAAATTAAAGCTAATTTTTATTATACTCTATTTGTAATATGTTGTTTTCTGATTCTTACCCATTCCAAAGTCAATGGTGTTTCTTCCAGACCCTGCACCTCGATGTTTCCTGCAGAAATTTGCTGCTCTTGAAAAATCTCACGTCGCAACCTTTCAGCTTCTTGATTTATGAAGTCGTCACTTCTTCTTGGCTTTTTGGATTCTCTAGTGACACCATCATTTTCAAAGGTAATGCGTCTTTTGCGCATCGGAGGCATGCGCCTTTTGCACAGCGAAGGCTTCTCAGGCGCATTGTACTGAAATATAGAAAGATTTAATATTTTATAGAAAATATGTAGAAGATTTTATATAAAATATGTATAATTATTGTAAAAAATATTACTTACCTTTGCAGTGGCGGTCCTCTGCTTTTTAAAAGGAATAGGAATTTCTTCCTGAATAAAACGCGCAGGCGTTTTATTCTACGTACTGCGGTGCGGTCGCTTCATTTGTCTTGGTTCTTACTCAACGATGTTCACTTCTCAAAAATTCCAGAGGTACTGAATCTAGCGCGTAGTGTCGCATGTTTTTATAGCAAGGCTCAGTTCCTCAAAAGAAACTGTTCCCCTATTTTCTCTATATTTTATGATTACTGTAGCAATCAATGGATTTGTCTGTAAAACAAAGGAGCTACACATACCCTACAACTTTTATTGCATACCCCTCGGTACATCTCGCCGCGCTTTACGACAGATGTATACGGCGAAAACCCCGTAGACTATATATTCTTGGCACGAGACTCGTACCTATAGCACAGAGCAACCAGTTATTTTACCTGAAAGATATTTTGAATAGCTTTATGACCTAATTGCTGGTCACTAAAATGCATGAAAAACCAATGCATAGTACTTATGTTCTGGTTTTGGATATTATCTGGGGGTTCCCCAGATTCTAAAGCGACGCAGAAATGGATTGCAGCGGTAATCCTTTTTATGATAGGGAAGCTTTCATGCTTTTGAGGACTTGACATACGTTCAATAAAAAATTGTCTCTTTATTTCTTTGCTTCATTTTATGTTTATGTGAGTACATATATGTCTGTGTGTGTATGTGCGTGCGTATGCGTTGTACATGTGTGCGTTTGTCACCTTCAGCGCGAATCTTTTCAAATTTCAAAAACTTATGATGATTTTGTTAATATTTTTGATGCGAATAACATCTTTACGGACGTTCTAGCGCTTGAGTTTGCATGGGGCGTGAAAATTTGGAAAGCAAAAGAGGGGAAGGTGTCACAGAATTTGAGCAGAGTTTGAGGTGGGTAGCTTCTCGTCCCCGGAAGGTACGAGGTTTTGAAAAAAGGTAAATTTTTCTTATTTACATGCAATTACTCGATTGTGTCCGATACATAGATTTTTCTCTTTTTTCAAATGCTTCAAACTTTTGATCTTGTTGTGCGTTTTCAATATTTAATAGCTCAAATTAAAGCTCTTTTCTTGTACTTTTTTGTTAGTTAGTCAAATTTTTTTAATGGAATATAGTGTGCTATATACATGCTTTCAAATAATGATCTACTTGAAAAGCATATATAAAGCTCACTACATTAAGAAAAGTCAGAAAGAAAAGTCAGAAAAGTACAAGAAAAAAGCTTTAATTTAAGCTATTAAAAATTAAAACGAATGCCTGGATCAAAAGTTAAAAGGATTTAAAGAAAAGGCGAGTTTTTTAATTTTCAGAGTAAAATTCATGGTCAATTTTTTAGGTGCATAATCTACTAATATCGCGTTTGACAATTTCCTATGGTCATTATGAATTTTCGCTAATTTGTTTAATGTATTTTGGAATCATTTTGAACTGTTGTAAAATAAGGTTTTCAAAAGTGGATTTCTAATTGGTTTTCGGGTCAACATTGCACGGCTTAACCGTATGTATATGTAGACAATGTTTTTTTTAAATGTAAAAAAAATATTTCGATTATTTTTAAAAAAATTTGTCAAGTATTTAATTATTCATAACAGTAAAATAGTTTTTCAACGAGGACTAGTACATACTTGGGAGCAAGTGTGATCGAGCAAATACAGTCAAGTATTAAAATTTAAAAATAAAATACACTGTATTTACAAGCAGGTTACGGATTATACTATAAGTATTAAAAAAACTAAACAAAACACATTGCCACGTGATTCATCTTGTTGCATCGATCGACATTTGGCTCTGCAAAAATTAAGTTGCATTTTTTAAATTATTTTTTTAATACATACTTTCCGCCTGAATCGTAATTCTTGCACGCTGTATAAAATTTACGAAATAATAAATTGAGTTATGTTTGAATTTTTTTAAGTCTCAGCTCCGATCTCACATTTATTATCACAATATTTAACATCATTGACATCAAACTAATTCAAACATTATAATGAAAAATAAAGTTTAAAAATTAATAGTGTACGATACCGTGGGACTGTTCCCTTTGATAATAAAATTATAGTCATGATTATAATTAGAAACCTTGAAGCAGAGCGAACTTAAGGGTCTATCTTAAACCTTAGGAAACTACGCTGAACCTAAAAAAAATCAATTTTCAAAAAATGCATACTGATTACAATGCATATTAATTATAATATATTTTGTTTTCATAAAAAAATAGTATAAATACAACTTACGTTAAATACTTTTTGTTTTTTTGTTTAATCATTTTCCCACCGACTTGATAGACGAGAAATATATATGAGACCATTACATCTTACTAAAACACCTGGAGCTATGATGTTTTCTACTGGTACTTGTTCGATTCCTCGACAATTTTCATGTATGATGTATTGAATGCGTCTCGAATATTTATAAATGCATTGCCAAAGATTCCTGTTATTTCTTCATTACCTTGCTCCCAAGATACAATAGCCTGGATATTTATGAACGAAATCTCATCTCGATTTAAAAGATAAACATGCGCTATAGAATTATTATAATTTACATTTCTGTTGGTCTGGACTTGATACTTAACTCCGTCAATACATATTTGTTGGGAACGCTGTATTCGTTGCCTGTCCATTCGCTCCATGAACTCCCGCCTCCACTAAAGAAGCAATTTCTCGCGGCTCAAATAATGACGGATTGCCATTTTCATGATTCTGAGTGAATCTTCCGGTGGAAACTTCAGGCACCTCGTCCCAGCGTTCTTTATTCGTCCATTTGCGTAGCAGATACTCTACTTGTGGAGATAATTGGTGGTCCATAAAACGATCTACCATTCTACTTAATAAGATTCGGCAAGCAATTTGAGATGCTCGATCATTAGCAGCCGTCAGAAAATTTATCAATTGCCGGTTTAAGGATTCAAACCAAAATCCAGAGGCAACCCACAAAGGTCGCAATTCTCCAACACATCGAACAATGTATTTTAGAAGATGTACATTATACACCAATTGATTTTCGGGAAACAGCTCTTCAAAATTTTGGCGATATTGTTCTATTAATTGTTGGGCATGATTTAATTCATCAGGAAGAATGGAATCTTTGCTTAAAATAAACGTTGCTTCGGCAAAGGTAGAACATAAATTTAATTGATTATTATCCATAAATTCTTGAGCACATGGCAACCAATAATACCAACATAGGTTTCTGTATTCGGTTGCCGTAAATTTGTTGAAACTCTGAAGATCTCGTGGACGTCTTGATAGTTTTGTTGGAGTTTTTATGTTTTTTATACGATTGCTAATAATTTCAATCATTCGCGGGGTAAGGGAGTTGGCATTCTATGATCTGTTAGGTTATCATATAATCGTACGAAATTGCCTTCCCACAAGCAGTGCATAGCTTCCACAAGCTGTGCTCTGCGTAAATCAAAATAAACTTTTTTTTGGCATTAA
>JACCIB010000970.1:0-67014 GCA_018906965.1 Philotrypesis tridentata | reverse complement strand
TACTGAATAGAAGATCATCCTCTTACTATTAAAGGAATAGACTCCTATTCTTAATAAACATATAATTATTAAAAATCTATAATTATTATTAAATACTTAAGATCAATAAGGTATATTAATTCATAATAATATTATTAATATTATTCTAATTAAAGGACTTAATATATATATATATAATAATTTGATTTAAATACTAAAAATTTTCTTTTCTAAATAATTTAATTGCATCCCTGAAAGGTTGTAATAATCCTACAAATCCAACTTTATTTGGTCCTTTTCGTAATTGAATATAACTTAAAATTTTTCGTTCTAATAAAGTTAAAAATGCTACCCTTACTAATACTATAACAATTGAATCAATTAAAATCAATAAAATTATTGTTTAAACTAAAAAAAATTAGTTTATTTTTAAATTCTAAATTTAATACACTTTTCTGTCAAAACAATATTATTATTCTAAAATTATAATATTTGATATTAATATAAAGTCCTTTCGTACAAAAATATTTAATTTATTTAAAGATAGAATCCGATCTGGCTTACACCGATCTAAACTCAAATCATGTAAAATTTTAATAGTCGAACAGACTAAATTATATTATTATCTTCAATAATAATTTATTTTAATTCAACATCGAGGTCGCAAAAATTTTTATCAATATGAACTCTTTAAAAATTTAACGCTGTTATCCCTAAGGTAATTTATTTTATATTTAATAAAATTAATTTATTGTAATTTTAAAATTTATAAAAATTATTATCAAATAATTTACAAAAATTAATAAAATTTTATAATTTCCCCAATTTAATAAATTAATTTATTTAAATTATTTAATTAAATAATTTAAATAAATTATTAATAAAATTCTATAGGGTCTTCTCGTCTTTTAAATAAATTTAAGAATTTTAACTTAAAATTAATTTTAATTTTTATTTAATTAGAGACAGTTTTTATTTCATTTAATCTTTCATTCTAGACTTTAATAAAAAGACAATTGATTATGCTACCTTTGTACAGTTAGAATACTGCAGCTATTTAATTTTAAATCATTGAGCAGATTTTATTTAATATTAATTTCAATAAACTATGTTTTTAATAAACAGATGAATAAATATTTTTGCCTAATTCCTTAAACTAATCTTTCATTTTAATAAATTTATTATAATTTATATTTACTAATTTTATCATTATAATTAAATAAATTTAATTAAAATTTTTTATTTTATAATTAATTAAATAAATTAAAAATTTAATTTTTTAAAATTTTAATGATTAAATATTATTTATTATTAAAAATTATTATTCTTATAATAAAAATCAATTAATGTATTATATTAAAATTATTATTAAGTTTATCCCTAATAATTTTACTATAAATATAATAAAAATTTTAAAAAATTAAATTTTTATAATATTAATAATTAAATTTAATTTATTTATAAAATAACTAGATATTATAAATTTTGTAAAATATTTCATCTCTAAATTTTAATTAATAATAATAATTAAATATTAAATATAATAAAAATTTAAATCAATTTATTCGAGATTTAATTAATATAATTAATAAATTTAATAAACCCTGATACAAAAGGTAAAAATAAATTAAAATTATTTTAAAATAATTAAATTATTCTTTTTCAATACTAAAATTAAATAAATTAATTTTATTTTATTTTAATTACTTAAATATTAAAATTTTTTTATTATTTTAATTAAATAAATTAAATATAATATAAATTTATATAAATAAATTTATTAAAAATGATTTAATTAAAAATAACTTTATTAGCAAAATAAATATTATAAATTTAACTATATCTTTCTAAATACACTTTCCAGTACATTTACTTTGTTACGACTTATTCATTTATAGAATTGACGGGCAATTTGTACATATTTCATACTATATTCATGTAATTTAATTTAATTATATTACTATTAAATCCAATTTATATAAATATTTAAATTTATAAATATAAAATATTTTATTGTAACTCATATAACTTTAAATAAATTTCATGTTGATCTGAATTAATATATAATTATATATTTAAAAAATTTAAATTATTATTAAATTTTTTAAAACGAACATACAAAAATATCTTAAAAATTTAAATTTACTTTTCGTGGATTACCAAATTAATTTACAAGTTCCTCTAATTAGATTAAAATACCGCCATAATTTTTAATTTTTTTATAATAAATAATAATTAATTATTTAAATTTTATATAAATAATAGGGTATCAAATCCTAGTTTTTATTAATATTTTTATATTTATTTAAATTAATAAAAATTATCTTTCTTAAAATTTTAATTTTAACTAAAATTTTAAATATTCAATTTCAATTTTATTTAATATTGATATTAATTAATAAAATTATTTTATATTCTTTTGTTTAACCGTTGATGCTGGCACAAAAATTAACCTATATTTAATTATATACCTAATTAGATTAATAAATAATTAATAATTTTTTATATTCAATTAATTTTAAGACAGTACATTATTATAAATTTAATTTTGTATCCTCATAATATATTATGCTAACTAATACCACCTAAGTTATTTAAACTAAGATTACTCCATTCCCTTCCTACATTCCTCGCATCCACTGCACTTCATCTTTTTGTTCGTAAACCCCCCCGCTCTCTCTCATTCTTCGTGTTCGACTTAACTTTTGTTCGCGAATACTTAACAAGTATATTTAGATTATGAATCTAATAACTTAAATTTAGTTTATTTTTATAAAAATAAAAAAAGCTAATAAATAGCTATTAATTTCGACTTAATATAAAATATATAAAATTATTTTTTTATTTTAAAAATTAATTGGAAATTTTAATTTCAAATAAAATTATTAACATTAATTTTCCTAAGTTTTGGATTCAATTAAATTATTTAACTTATAATAAAGTATATGATTTGAAATCATAAAAAAGATTTAATATTCTAATAATTTATTTTAAAATTTCAATTCTTATATAATTTAAACATTAAATTAAATTATTAAATTATTAATATTCCAATATTTTAAATTCTTTAAATAAATTACTCTCCCCAATTATCCAAACAAACCAACCAATATAATTAAACAGAAATAAATATAAAAAATATTCCATTTTAATTTTAATAATACCGCCCTCATATTTACCAACAAACCTAAAATATACCAATTCAAATTAAACAGAATTAAATTATAAAATTATTCCAAATTTTAAATTCTTTAAATAAATTACACTCCCTCAATAATTTATCCAAACAAACCTAAAATATTACCTAATATCATAATTTAAACAGTAAAAAATTAAATTAGTAAAATTATCAATATCCCAATACTTTAAATTCTTTAAATAAAATACTCTCCCTCAATAATTTATCAAACAAAACCTAAAAATATTACCTAATATCATAATTTAAACAGTAAATTAAATTATTAAAATTATCAATATCCCAATATTTTAAATTCTTTAAATAAATTACTCTCCCTCAATAATTTATCCAAACAAACCTAAAATATTACCTAATATCATAATTTAAACAGTAAATTAAATTATTAAAATTATCAATATCCCAATATTTTAAATTCTTTAAATAAATTACTCTCCCTCAATAATCTATCCAAACAAACCTAAAAATATTACCTAATATCATAATTTAAACAGTAAATTAAATTATTAAAATTATCAATATCCCAATATTTTAAATTCTTTAAATAAATTACTCTCCCTCAATAATCTATCCAAACAAACCTAAAATATTACCTAATATCATAATTTAAACAGTAAATTAAATTATTAAAATTATCAATATCCCAATACTTTAAATTCTTTAAATAAATTACTCTCCCTCAATAATCTATCCAAACAAACCTAAAATATTACCTAATATCATAATTTAAACATTTAAATTTTAAAATTTTCAAATTTTAAATTATTATATACAATTTTTAATTTTTAAATTTAATTTTTTTTTAATTTTATCAATATAAGTTAAATTTCCATATTTTAATTTTTTTTATTAATTTTTATTGAATTTTACGTTACTAGTATATTATATTGTTATATATATTCATAAATTATTTATATATATATATATATTTATATGATATATATATATCTATATATATATATATAATATATATATATGGTAATTCAAGTAATATACGAGCATAGTTTGTAAACGCAAAATGTTAAATATCTCAGGATGTAAGCAGCGAAAATTAAAAATTTTTGTTTTAAATTGTTGGTAAATTGGTTTATAAATTTAACGGGGATAGTTGATTTTATGAATTATCATATTTTCATGTTGAAAAATGAAAAAATCGATGACGTATAAAACTAGGGTGACATTTAAAACGTTGTTAAAATCGCCAAAATAAAGATAATGAAATTCTTCAGAATGCTTTTGATTTCCGTGTATTTACCCTTATTGTATACCAAATTTCAAGTGTCAGCAAGGTTCCAACAAAATTGCGCAAATGTTTAAACTTTTAGACTCGGCGGGAGTATAAAACGTTATAAAATAAAAAGTTTTACGGTTCTTAGTATTTTGTGGCAGAGAATACTCGTCATCGGCGACCTTACCGAGGAAATCGATCAAATGAAATTCGACTTACTTTTGTCACACGTAGTGAGTCGTTTCTCCGGTAGACTCTCGCGTCTCTCTCTTATGCTCGGCATTCCATGCTCACTCTTGCGCGCGGCATTCTATTTCGCGCTGTGGCAGGATATATAGGCTATATAGGTCTGTCACCGCTACATGGCGATGTGCTATAGCGGCCTACCTGCGACGCGGGAAGGATGTAGCGCTATAGCGTCCAGCCACCACTACTATCGGTTCGAATGACGTAGTCACTTGTGTTTCGAACCGTATAACTTAGTCAAAAAAATCGCGTTAAAAAACGAAATACGAGGTGTGATGGCAAATTTAATTGTGCGTCGATTCGTATAAGTTTCATTACATAAAGTTAATTAGGCAATGAACAGTAGCGAATAGAAGCAAAAATATGCAGATTTTAGGGCACTTTCCATGAAGGTCAACTTTGCAGGCCTACCATTTGCTCAAAAATGAAGCCACTGCACAGCAAAAAATCAGGCATATAGCCCAAAGGTTCGAGAACAGATACGCCCAAAAATTTTTCAAAAATGTTAATTAGTATTGCTAAAACATTAGCAAATGTAAAAAAAGTGTATCTCGGAGATGAAAAGTCGTATCAAGACGAGAGTGGGCTCAAAAAATCGGAAAAAATTATAGCTTTTTAGAAATATTAAAATATATTTAGCAAAATTGTAAACTTTCGTGTGAGAGCTGTCGAAAGTTAAGAAATTTTTTTGGGCCAGAGCCGTATGAAAAAAGTGTGAAAATCGTCATAAAATTCCAGATGTGCGTTATGAGAAGTAGCCGGCGCGGTCCGGAGACAGTCTGGAGGAAAAGTGAAGTACATCGACGACGGAGGACGAGGTATACGTGACATGTTGGTTTGAGGACTAGGACACAGACAAATCCATTTTTACATTTTTCGCTTATATTCGTGATTTCGTAATTGATTTTAATTTATTTCCTAATTTGTAATAAGACATATGATAACTCAAATCAGAAACTAATATTATTGTTTGTTATTAGAAAATAGCAAAAATGTGGTTTTTAACTTTAAAGTAAAACGATTAATTAAAATATGTTTATTATTATTCTATATACAATGTTGAACTCATCAGAGTACATATTACATATTGCGTAAAAATCTAGTTTCCTAAAAACTAAAGTAATAACTAGATATACAAAACTTGTGAAAATATATATATATATATATAGTCCAGATGGAGGACTGCAACGTCTGCCGAGGAAAACTGCAAAGCGAGCTTCGGAACCGTTTTTATAGCCCGGATATCTCGACAATGAGACCCTCAATCTCTTACCTGACTGCTGCCGAGAGGAGACCCTCCGAGCTAATCTTTTTATGACGGTCAGATTTCGCGCAAACAAAATTAAAAAATTATCAGATATGTACATATACGAACATTTTTTATTTTCATATAAACAGCCATTTTTCAACAATTAAAATGCATTTTGAATGGTAATTTTCTGATTATTGTAAGTAACGATATATACAACAACACTTGTATTACTCTGTCTCTCTCTCTCTCTCTCTCTCTCTCTCTCTCTCTCTCTCTCTCTCTTTCTAGGGGTAAGCGACTTAGTACGCGCAAATTTCGGCACAGATAATAAGCGTAAGCAAAAGCTGATCTTCTCGAAGGTCTAATAGCATGATTTATTTTCGCTTGCTTTTAAAATTTGTGGAAGTTCTCTCTCTGTCTCTCTATCTCTGTATCTCTCTCTCTCTCTCTCTCTGTCTCTGTATCTCTCTCTCTCTGTCTCTGTATCTCTCTTTCTCTTATACTTCTCGCACGGTGCAGTAAATGCGCGCACGACATTTTCGGCGATAGTAAACAGGTAAATAGCGAAATACAGGGAACTTATTTTGAAATATTCGGCAGAAGCTCATTCCGTTCTCGTACTCCACCGAGAGCTAAGCAAGCCAGAGCAAAGCAGTTTCTTTTCTACTCAGTGCAGTGCAATTAGACATAGTGTAAAATAGTTTTTTTTTTTCATTAATGTGTACCATACTTATATGAAATGGAAAACAACGTTGTCGTGAACGGGGGCAAAACTTTTCCATTGTCGATTGCGGAGGTAACGGCGCCTGTTTGTTTAAATGTTTGGCTGATGCTACCGATTCCAATCACCGGCAGACACGTCGTTATATCGTAAATCATGTGACTCAACATTGGGCAGAATATTCGTTATGGGTTCATTATGAATTGCGTGTTAAAACAAAAGAAGAATATAGACAATTAATGAGTTCGACAAAAGAATACGGCTCGGAAGTTGAATGCAAAGCCGCAAGTGAAGCGTATTGCATTAATATAATTATAATTAGAAAAATAAGTAACACCTATTATCGTCGAGATCATTTAGTGAATCAAGGCGACAAAACAGTCTACCTTTTATTTACTGGAAAGAAAAATGAGCAGGATAAAGATGGACACTACCAATTACTGCAACCTGAAAGCATTGACATTGCTCATGATCGTGTGATAACTCCTTCCACAAGTCCTCCTATCGTTGGAAGTGTACAAAATGATGTTCCTCAAAAAGTAACATCTGCATTAAAGGACATTACGAACACTGTTGAAATGGTGCACAACGTTAATAAAACAGAACAATTTGCAAATAGTGATGTGACTAGTGATGCAGTGTCTAGTGCAAAACGACATTTCTTTTCTAAATCTATAAAGGAGACAATAGTTCACGCGAGACAGTTTTTTGAACAAAGAAAAGAAAATTTAGGACATCTCGTCATTAAAAATACTGCAGATTGTTTAAATATATCTGAAAGTAGTGTTATAAGAGTCTGTCAAGACAAGTTCAAAAGTGGTGGAAACGTGGAGCCTCCTCGATTCAAAGAAAATGGACGTAATAAACTTATCTTGGACGAATCCCTTCAAAATATGATTCGCCATAAAATTTTTGACATGTATATGGAAAACAAGTACCCAACTGTCAAAAAAATTCACCGGACGTTACGAGATGAATGCGAAGATTTTTCTGAAATTTCTGTATACTGTCTAAGAAGAACTTTAAAAGAAATGAATTTTTCGTATAAAAAGTTTCAGAAAAAGCCCATTTTAATGGAAAATTGGACGGTGAGGGCCAAAAGATCCCAATATCTTAGTAATATTAATTATTACAGAGAGAATGAGTGAAAACTTTTTTACACTGACGAAACATGGTGTGGCGCAAATCACTGCAAAAAGTAGGGATGGCTTGAAAAAGTCGATATTCAAGCTACGTCCAACAGTTACGATGATTATAGAAGCGGCGTCCAACTGTTCAACGGATATCGAGGAGGGTTTGTAACACCATGTGGCGCAGGAAAAAGAGTAATCATTTTACATATTGGCAGTGAAGATGGTTTTTTAGAAGGAGGTTTGAACTGCTTCATTGGCAAAAAAGTAACTCAAGATTATCACAATGAAATGAATTTCGAGCATTATACAGAGTGGTTCAAAAAGATAGTTATGTTATTGCCAACAAAATCAGTGATAGTAATTGATCAGGCGCCATACCACACGATGTTGCATCCGGATTTTAGAAATCCCACGACAAGGTGGACGAAACCTCAAATCATCGAGTGGATGCAACAAAAAAATGTTTGCTTGCCGCCTACAGTTACTCACTTCGATAACATTACGAAAGATCATTTGCTACTCATGTGCAAACCATACTATAATGAAAAGGTATATTTATTAGAAACAATTGCACATGAATTGAGGCAAAATGATGTTAAACTTTTGTGGCTACCAGTTGCTCACTGCGAGTTTAATCCCATTGAACTTGTATGGGCATATGTGAAGAACGAAGTGGCAGTTAAAAATAGCACATTCAAAATAAATGATGTACATAATTTATGTGTTGACGCAATGAACAATATTCTGCATGATTTGTGGAAAAATTGTGCCAGACACGCAAAAGAATTCGAGGATAAATATCGATCAAAGGAGTCAAGACTAGCCATGTATTTTAATAGAAACGTGTAAATAGAAACGTAAAAAAGTCTATATAGCATGTTCAATAACAATTGTTTGTTCATTATAATAGTTATACAATTACAGAAACATAACATGTTATAAATAAACATAATTATTTATTTTAATTTTAATTTAAATGTATTTATTTATTTTTACGCGCATTTACTGCATCTAAGAGAAAGTGCAAGAGAGAGAGAGAGAGAGAGAGAGAGAACTTCCACAAATTTTAAAAGCAAGCGAAAATAAATCATGCTATTAGACCTTCGAGAAGATCAGCTTTTGCTTACGCTTATTATCTGTGCCGAAATTTGCGCGTACTAAGTCGCTTACCCCTAGAAAGAGAGAGAGAGAGAGAGAGAGAGAGAGAGAGAGAGAGAGAGAGAGAGAGAGAGAGAGAGAGAGTAATACAAGTGTTGTTGTATATATTGTTACTTAAAATAATCAGAAAATTACCATTCAAACTGCATTTTAATTGTTGAAAAATGGCTGTTTATATGAAAATAAAAAATGTTCGTATATGTGCATATCTGATAATTTTTTAATTTTGTTTGCGCGAAATCTGACCGTCATAAAAAGATTAGCTCGGAGGGTCTCGTCTCGGCAGCAGTCAGGTATATATATATATATATAGAGAGAGAGAGTGATTTTCACAAGTTTTGTATATCTAGTTATTACTTTAGTTTTTAGGAAACTAGATTTTTACGCAATATGTAATATGTACTCTGATGAGTTCAACATTGTATATAGAATAATAATAAACATATTTTAATTAATCGTTTTTCTTTAAAGTTAAAAACCACATTTTTGCTATTTTCAAATAACAAACAATAATATTAGTTTCTGATTTGAGTTATCATATATCTTATTACAAATTAGGAAATAAATTAAAATCAATTGGGAAATCACGAATATAAGCGAAAAATGTAAAAATGGATTTGTCTGTGTCCTAGTCCTCAAACCAGCATGTCACGTATACCTCGTCCTCCGTCGTCGATGTACTTCACTTTTCCTCCAGACTGTCTCCGGACCGCGCTGGCTACTTCTCATAACGCACATCTGGAATTTTATGACGATTTTCACACTTTTTTCATACGGCTCTGGCACAAAAAAATTTCTTAACTTTCGACAGCTCTCACACGAAAGTTTACAATTTTGCTAAATATATTTTAATATTTCTAAAAAGCTGTAATTTTTTCCGATTTTTTGAGCCCACTCTCGTCTTGATACGACTTTTCATCTCCGAGATACACTTTTTTTACATTTGCTAATGTTTTAGCAATACTAATTAACATTTTTGAAAAATTTTTGGGCGTATGTGTTCTCGAACCTTTGGGCTATATGCCTGATTTTTTGCTGTGCAGTGGCTTCATTTTTGCGCAAATGGTAGGCCTGCAAAGTTGACCTTCATGGAAAGTGCCTTAAAATCTGCATTTTTTGCTTCTATTCGCTACTGTTCATCGCCTAATTAACTTTGTGTAATGAAACTTATACGAATCGACGCACAATTAAATTTGCCATCACACCTCGTATTTCGTTTTTTAACGCGATTTTTTTGACTAAGTTATACGGTTCGAAACACAAGTGACTACGTCATTCGAACCGATAGTAGATGGTGACGCGCGGGAATGGCCAACAGGCGACCCGCTATAGCAGATCGCTAGATTGCGATGGACTGTAGCGGCGGGCCGTAGCAGTGATATACGTTGACCCCGTACCGACGCTGAGCTCGTACCGCTATGGGCTCGTACCGACCTAGAGGGGAAGGGGGGGATGTACATACAGTATGAGCTCGTACCGGCACTGAACTCTTACCGGGCTAGAGGGGAATGGGTGGGGGTAGGGGGGTACCTAACCCCGTACCACCATGAGCCCGCACCGCCCTGAGCCCGTACCGCCATAAGCCCGTACCGCCATAGCTCTTCTACTTATATTCGATCCAAACTTGTATGCGTAAGAATCCTGTTTAGGTGAGTGGTTGATGTAAGCCCGGGGTTAAAGCTGACGAGACCCCCTTAGAAGGGTGGCGTGTGGATGGAGTGACGTCACGCTTACACCGTGGCTCTGTAACGGAGAGAACGAGAGTTCTCTGTAACGAAGAGAGAGAGAGAGAGAGAGAGAGAGAGAGAGAGAGGGAGAGAGAGGCTGCGAGGTGGGCTGAGAATGCCCGCAGCGGCGTCCTTGTTACGGCTGCTGTAAGATGCTTCCTCGTTGCGTGGGGAGCGAACACAGCTCGGACCTTCACCACGTCAACTCTCGGACGAGTCTAGACGAGAGAGAGCTCGCTAATTAACTCGGTGTTGGCTACACTACCCGGTCGCAAGGGGGAAGGGGGAGTGACTCCCGGGTTTGTGTTTCGATTAGGTTACGAAGCCAGTCCAGGGGACCGACTCACACAAAAATTGGCTTCAGGCGCTTAAGAAAGCTGAAAGGCACGCTTACTTGTTTCCGCAAGGAGACGAAGGGATCAGCGCAGGAGCGGTATTTCTACCGGCTCCACACTAATGACCCGTGGAACTGAGCGCCCGGGGGGAAGAGGGACCGTCCTCTTGCGCACCGTCGGAAACGATAAGAAGCCGACTCTCTTTGGCGCGGGCTGCTTGGCCCGCTTCGCCGCGATCTTCCTGATCACGGAGTTGAGTACCGTAGGCGGCTCGCTCGGCTCCAAGAGGCGGTAGGTGGCGGAGAGGGGTAGCTGCGGCAGGTCGGCTGTTGGCGGCGGCTGCACGGCGTGCACCTTGCGCTCGAAGCCCTCCTCGTGGCCAGGCCACTCGGCCGAGAGCGTGTCATCCGGCGGCGGAATCTCCACCGGTGGGCGATGGGCGGCGGCCGGCCTCGGCGTCCCAGAGCTAGAGCCAACTATATTCTTTATCCACACAATTACTAAGTTCAGTCGGATCCACGGGAGAACTCGCTGGCTGTGGACCGTGAAGTTGTGCGTCGTGTGATACGGCACTGTTCGATCCTGTTCCGTCGTTCCGGACCAAACGTTTGGCCTCGCGCGCATAAAAATAAAAACATTTAAATAATTAATTTTATACTTAATACTAGGGGATCATTTGCGCGCGCAAACGCGCGCGTTGGTTTTGTGGTATATGAACTTTAAATGTATTATGTGTAGTAGGTTAATGTATATTAATTTATTAATATTATGCTTTAAATAGTTATTTTGTACAAATTAAAGATATTAAATATAATTTTATTAAATTGATGATTATTAAACAAAACTGATAATTTAAGAAATTTTACTGTACAAAAAATGTTTTACATGTAATATTGGTACAAACTATATACTATAATTACAGGTAAGTAAACGTATTTGCAATGAAATTTATTAATTATCGTATTGTGTGATCCTCTAAGTTTTAATCAGTATTATAATATTGATGCAACATTCGAGATTAACCGTTGTTAATGCATTGGTAAATTTTTCATTTACACTAAGATTGATCAGGTATTTAAATAGGTTTTTATTAAATTGATGATTCCTTACAGAGCTTGCAAAAAGCTCTGTGATTTTCTGTATCTTCTATTAACCACCCCTTAAATATCGGGATTTTTTCCCATTCTTTTACGTAACGTCGAACCATACTGTATGGAGCTCGAAATGGTTAAGAAAACCTGTGAAACAATAATATAAGAATAAAAGCTAGATCTATAAATGGTAAATGAACTAACTTTTTTCAATGCTATCGCAACAAGACATAAACTTTAGAAATGCTTTCACAAATATGAAACAATTTTAAAAATACTTTTTAAATGTATAATATGGATCTGAAACCAATTGGATAATAATTATTTTTATTATTTTTATAAAACAAAGTTTTTGTTCATAACAAGCTGCAATATTTTCTCGGTTTATAGGATAAAGAATTTCTGGGTTTAAGGTAAATCTCCAGTGAAATTCTCTGAATGTTAACAGTCATTAATATGGTGCACTTGGTCACCTAAAATAACCTGCATTGTGAGAAGTTAAAATAATTTGCTTATTTAAACTTTCGTAATACATACCTTCCCAATAACCACACGTTTAAACATTTTTGAGTAAAATTTCCCTCTTATATAAACATGCTTTTAAACGGCTGACGTCGGAATCGGAGGGATAAAAGAGCTGAATCATATACATTTTAGTTTTCTCCCTTAATACCGTTTACTAGGCCCGTTTAAATAAAGCCTGCGTACAGGTAAGTTTAAATCATTTGTCTATATCATATTAAACATTGAAAATACGTTTTTTAAGTTAAATTTAGCTCTCAAAATGTATGCGTTTAAACGGGGTTGATCTCAGGATCTGAGGGGAAAGACATTTAAATCATTTACGTGTTAGTATTCTCTCTTAATGCGCCTATAAAGCATGCGTAGTCAGAATTTAAATAATTTGTGTATTGTAATAAACACTAAAAATACTTTTATTTTAACTTTCGTACTGCATGTGTTTTCAAAAACTGTGTCACAATTTTTGCGTAAGATTTCCGTTTCATAATATCTGCTTTTAGTCAGCTGACCTTGGAAGCAAAGTTGATTATAGAGTTAAGGTATTTAAAATTTACTTTTCCTTCCTTAATAGGGTGTGCTTGATCGGGTAAAATAGAGCCTGCGTAGTGAGAAATTGAAATCATTTGTTTAGTTAAGGGATCAGGCTTCGGTTAAGCTGTAGATAATTTTCTATGTAAACAATCGTATCGAGCCTTTTTTGATTTTAAAGTGCTCCAGACCTTCAATTAAGACCTTCAATTTAAGCTACTGAACACGTGAAAATATTGATTCTTTATCTTACAAATCTACTTCCATTAGGTCATATATTTTATTGAAGTTTTTCTGTGATGTGCGCGATTCTGAGCGTCTGAGTAGATGAAATAAAAAATTTAATATTTAATTTTACTCCTTAATGCTTTCACTAAAACTGCAGTGGAACACTTACTCATTCAAAAATCAATTTTTACTTTACGATGTATTTCCCCGCTTTTCTTTAACTTTAAAATTGGCTGAGATAAAAAGCTAGAATTAACATTTGTTGCTAAATAATAATTCGAAAGGAAAGTTCTTTTTAGCATTTATTAAGTGTGCAATAAGCTATCGATTTTGGGGTGGTCGCATCAACTTTTTGTCCACCTCGTACATAATGCGCTTGATCTTTAAGCAGTCAGCTGAGAACTTTCGCACCGCGGAAAATTCAGCTGATGATTTTATTCGTTTAACTCTCACAGGTAACAATTGCTGTACAAAGTTTTAGCTAATTTAACATTAGTTTATTAAGTATATATTTTTAACATGTTTACTCGAGCAGCTGAGGTAGAATCCCCCAGTATAAAATTTGCTGACTAAATTTTTCTTGAACTTTACAACATAATATATGGTTTTGCAAAGTTTTATTTAATTTCATATTAGTTTTTTTTGCACCTATTTTATACATGTGTGGAAGGCTGCCAGGGGTACACAATTCCCAGGCTGATGAACACTCTGATTATCAGCAACTCTAAATAAACTCAGGTAAGAAGTGTCATTTAGTTTCATATATCGTGCAAAAACTGTATAGTGTGAGAGGTCTCGGTGAGATAAGGCATCGAAAAGAATGCATAAACAATGGACTGAATGGACAACGCGACAGTAGTGCGATCGCGACACTTGTGGCAAAGCCTCATACCGTACAGAAACGTGGAAGAGAAAGGACGTTACAATCTTGTGAAAAGTAAGTTTTGTTATAAATACTACTATATTTAAAAAAGTTTAAATTTTGAATTTTCACCGATGGAACATTTCACCGAACAAAAAAGAAAAAAATGTCAAAAATTAATCCATAGGAATAATAAAAAAATACACAGACAATATGTGTGTGTGTGTATGTGTGTGTGTGTGTGTGTGTGTGTGTGTACAGCTTCATATACAGCTTTATACATATCTGTGGCTTGCAGGAAGAACCACTTAAGTGACATTTTGCGAAAAATTTTTTTATGTCGAATTCGTGGAATATATTTAAGCTGTATAATATATATCTAATTACCTATACCGATATATTCGTCGGTTTTTTTAAATTTAAAAAAAATTTTTTAATGTTTTTAAATTTTTCAAAAATTGTCAATTTGCAAAAACAAAAAAATTACTGGAATCGCTCTAATAAAATTCGTACGTATTCCTTAGCTGATTCTAAGAACTTATTACTCTTGAAAATTTTTTGAAAATTTGAATTACACCATTGGAAAGGGCATGATTTAAACTTTAAAAATATATGCCTCGCCCGAATTTTTTTAATCGCAAATTGCATTAGTTACGAGTCCTCAAAGAAAGTGACCGCATAACCACTTATCTGCAAAGTTCCTGCAGAACCACTTAACTCGAGTAATTTGTTTAGCTTGCGCGTCGAGAAAGAAACTATTTACAAATGTAATACTATGGTTGTATTCGTATCAGATACCTAATCAAATGAGCCAATACTTAGATCTTTTCTCTGACATTTCGATCTTACGTATTACTTCAAACATTGAAATCGCTTTTTCTCGAAAACACGAAAATGTCACTTAAGTGGTTCTTCCTGTAAGCCACAGATATATATATGGGTGATTTCACCAAAAGTGGAAGTTTTTATCATCCAATTTGTTTAAATGATTTTGCAATAAATCATCAAAGAAAAAAATAAAATCAAGGGAATTTATTCCACTAATGGAACGAATGAGGTTGTTAGTTTCGCGCTGCCTTTATGCTGCGATTAGTCATCATGTGACTTAATGGATTAATTCCTTATTTTTTTACTCTAAAAAATGCTGAGGAACATGGGAAATACCGAATATGAAAATTTAACAAGGAGAGGCATATGGAGGAAAAAGAAAAAATCGGCTATTCGAATTTTTATTATTTTTTTTTAACGACGTTAACGTGTGCACAGACGAGAAAAATAAATGAGAAAAATTAATGCAAAAATAAATGTACAACTTTTTTTATTGTTACACAATAACACTCGTAATACTAAAAAAATATACTTTCATGATGTATCCATACTGTTTTGCGAGTCTGCACTGTTGTTTACTGAAATAATATGTATAAATAATATAATTTTAATACATTATTTATATTTAAATTAATAACCTTATATTGTACATATCCACACCTAAATTCGCAATCGCTTCACTTGTACCACCTCCACGCGCACCGCGCTTGCCGCCTCGATCACCGCGTTTTCCGCCACGACCACCACCGTTGCCGCCACGACCACCACGACCACCACCGTTGCCGCCACGACCACCACGACCACCACCGTTGCCGCCACGACCACCACGACCACCCCTATTACCACCACGACCACCACGACCTCCATTCCAACCATCTCTTCCACCACCTTGCCAGCCACCACCTCCATTAATAAGCTCAGCTGCTCCACTAGATGAGTTTGTTACTGCATATAAATTATAATAATAAATTATTAATAGAACCCCATTCCGCTGAATATTCAACAAATATTTATACTAGGATCATTTGTGTTTCATTACGATATACTTTTAAGAATAAGTACATGACTAGTGAATCCAAAAATAAAAGAAATAAAAATATAATACTACCAAAAATGTTTTTCGCATTTATGAGACTTTTGTTTTAAGTTAGTTTGTAAGTTTTGTTTGTACCAGCCAATGTACAGGTATTACTTCTATAGGACTAACTTTTATAAATTTTTTTTCAATAAATAAATAAATCCAGCAATCAAACAATTAATTTACCGGTATCCACCAAAAAGGTTAAGTGCATTTGCCAAAGTGCACGGGCTGATCGCATAATGGCGGCTTTTGTTCGTCGTTGCACCGCCTTTCCCGAACGACGAGGGTACTCTATAAAATTTTGTTATTTATTTCAATAAAACTTTTGTTTTCCAAATTAAACGTAAAAAATTTAAACACTGTAATTAAGAAAAAAAAATTGAATAAAGTTTCAAATTTAATAATTTTTATAAAAAGTGTATATAAGCGCGATACACCTCAAACTACTCAAACGTGACACAAAATAGTGACTGCCACGATAATGATGTCTCTTTGGTGAAAAATTTTATGACAATGACATTTTGATCATGTATTCTGCAAGTATTTATACTTTTTAAATAACTTTGAAACAAAATTTTTTTGCGTTTGCCGATTAAAAAAAGGTTTAAAATTGACGTTTTCGGGCAGGAAACACACCAAACACCATTTTCTTGACAATTGCTCATGTACACAAAGATTGAATTAATACAGTAATAGTATATTATGTAATAGGTACGGAACGGGTTTATTTCCGAAACGAGAAGTTACAGCACGAGCCGATGACGAGGGTTGTAACAAGTTTTGGAAAAAACCATTTACGAACTAGTTCCATACAATATTTTATGCTGCTATAATCTAAAAATCAGTAACAAAGTTTTAATCCATACATACGTTTCTTATTGTTACCCGATTGTTTCTTGTTGCCCTGCTGACCCGCATTTCCTTTTTTTTCATGTTTCTTTCCTAACTTTATTACTTGTTCATTTTCGTTTTTGTTGTCCTCTCTCTGCTTCCTTTCATCTTCACGAAATAATAAAATTTATAAAGTATTACATAAGAAAAAAAATCTTTTTCAAAAATATTTTTTTAAGGTAAATAATTACTTTTCAAATCTTCTATTTGTTTTAATAGCTCTTCTTCATTTGCTTTTAATTTTTCGATTTCTATTTTTTGCTAAAAAATAATTTTTTTTAGTATTATATAAACTTTTATAAGATTTTTATACATAAGTTAACCCATTACCGTCCAAACGAACAATATTTTAATGCTGACTTCAACAGCACTTTAAAATAAACAAGGAACTTTTAACTCTAGGTACATATATTACTTTATATTTAAAGATAATGAATTTATCGCTCGACAAAAATTCTAAGAAATTTAAGAATTTATTTGTCACTTCGAGCCAAAGAAAATAAAATTAAAAAGTTAAATTTACTGATTTCTAAAAACTTAATAGTAGTGCGTTTCGCCCCAGACTACCCGTTGGGCTCATCAGTAAGATGACGGGTAGTCCTATCTTAGACGCAACATGATATACCGGGATGAGTGTTACTTATGGAAAAAAGTTGGAAATTAAGCTAATGGGACACAAAAATTGTGATCCATCTAGCGGAACAATTAGGAACATTATGAAAAAGACTCTAAATATATTTATATCCACTAGTGTCTAGGCAGAGTAAGGAAATGGGTTACCCATTCTCATACTTACTCCCAACACTGACTTGGTGGAAACTGGGCGACTGGGGCGAAACGAACTACTATTAAGTTTTTAGAAATCAGTAAATTTAACTTTTTAATTTTATTTTCTTTGGCTCGAAGTGACAAATAAATTCTTAAATTTCTTACATATATTACTATTTTCGAGGTCGCTCTTTCGATTGGCGGTATCCAAAATTACGAAAAGTAACGTTTAACCTATTATTTATTTAATAAAATGAATCTCTCGCTCGTGTAATAATGTTAAACATTTTTTAAAGAATTTATCGGTCTTTACGAGCCAGTTTGAAATGAAAAAAAATATGTTCAAAAAATTCTAAAGAAATTTTACGAAAAGCGTTTCGCCCCGAAGCACTCGCTTGGCTCGTCAGTAAGACGGCGAGTGGTCCTGTATGATACGCAAATTCCATTTCAAACTGGCTCGTAGAGACCAATAAATTCTTTAAAATTTGTCGACTTGACTACGCCGGTGTACACTGCGGGCGATAAGACTACCTTTTGTAAGGCCACCATAGGGCCCGAGGATCACTGATTCAAATACGGAGACATTCTGCGGTGTTTGCGACCACACCATCTGTGTGTAGGAGAAGGGACGTCTTCTCCATGGCATCCGACATCGTTCAAGCACGGATCCCGTACGAGAGTTAGCGACTCGAGAGAGTACCGAAGAAGCGACATGTACCTCGTACTGATTGTAAGTCGAATTTCAATAAGATTCTCCTTCCACCACTTCAATAAGAACATTTTCCTCGAGAAGGTCGCCGACGGACAAGTATTCTCTGCCACAGAATACTCGTCTCTTCCTTCTTAGAGTGTGCACGCGCATCTCCGCTGTCGCGCGTGCGAGCTTTGAAGCGGACAATTTTATATTTCATTTTCGATTTTTAATACACGAATCTTCGACTTATATTAGTAGCTTAATCTTCGAGTGATTATTTTCCTATTCCTACGCTTCATCCTTTCGTTATCGAATCCTAAAGAATAGTATTTTACACGGTAAATGCTAGGGTGCATCACACATTTGTACTACATTCGACATTTGGCCGCGTAAGACTTCAATACGCAGATCATCGAGGAGTGACGCCGGGTAGCGTCTATTGACAATACAGGTAAGACTCGGTGATGCAGCGACCGACCGTGGTCTCTGTGCTAAGGCCATTTGCCCCGTTACAAGTTTCTTGTTTCTTTTAAAATGACGGGCCGTCAAAGTCAGCATTAAAATTTTATTCGTTTGGGCGGTAATGGGATAGATTAAAATATTTTACATCATTAGGAGAATTTACCTTCTCTTCAGGAGTCAAATCCGTCTCAATTTTATCATCCTCTGGCATTCTCGTGGTTTCGCTGAAGAAGTTAAATATTTACTTTAATTTTAATATTAAAAAAAAGGATATGTTAAGGTGGATTGGGCGAATTGTGGAATAGGCTAGAAAATAAAAATAAAAATATCTTCTGAAAGTACAAAATTCAAGTTTTTTTAAAGATTTAAAAAAGGCTTGATAGCCGATGATATAGAAGAGAAAAAATTTCTACTTTTGCATAGGCTCTTATGGAAAAATTTTAATCGAGACACTTGAACACTCATGTATATTGAAAAAAGGCAGAATTGGCATGGAACAATATTTATTTTAAAGTTTGAGAATTGTAGACTATGAATATATAAAAAAATATAATTCTTTATTTATATCAGAAAAAAAACTAGATGCCTTTAAAGTCGTATAACGCATTCAGGGACGGCTCATTAGTCAGGACGAATATAGAGTGCGAACATTGCTTATAGTTTTTTGTTGTTATTTACTGTGTCTTATCGTGTGTATAAAAAAAGTATTTTTTTATCAATACTGAACTATAGAGAAAAATGTTAATTAAAAAAAAAGAAAAATAATTAGTCCGCTCATCCCGAGGTATAACAAAAACAAAATTAAGTATACGAGTCGCTAATCTAGCCATTTTCCAGCAAATCCTAATATATATCAATGTAATGTATTATACTAATGTTTATAGATGATTCAGGCGGCAGCTGACGAGAATTGGAGAGCCCTACGAGATAAGTAGTAGGGGGAGAAAAATGTATCGATTTATAATTAAAAGAATTTGGCTAATACTTCCCGGTGTATTATCAGATTTAAGCAGTTGTAATTATTTATGTTGTTACTCGAAGCTAATTGGTTTTGTGCAACGACACTGTTAAGGGGACTGGTACACCTTAAAAAAGTATAAGTTTAAAAAATTGAATTTTATTTTTTTATTAACTTGAAATTGTTTAAATAATGTTTTAGATAATGGTATTAGTTAATAAATAATATTATCAACATAAAACAATTTTTATATATGCCATATTCCAGGTACAACATCTCTTCGAAGGACAAAATCCATGAATTCCATTTTTTTTCATACACCGCAGACTTTAGTCGAATCTGGGCATCGGAGAGTACTCTGTGCGGTCCAGATATGCTTTAAAAACATGTAATTTCCAGATGAGTGTGGGGATTTTTAAATAATTAAGATTCAAAAAAGTTAGATACAATTTATTACAAAAATTAATTAAAAAATATAAAAAATTATGAATATTTTTTTTGAATTGTATCTAACTTTTTTGAATCTTAATTATTTAAAAATCCCCACACTCATCTGGAAATTACATGTTTTTAAAGCATATCTGGACCGCACAGAGTACTCTCCGATGCCCAGATTCAACTAAAGTCTGCGGTGTATGAAAAAATTGGAATTCATGGATTTTGGTCTTCGAAGAAATGTTGTATCTGGAATATGGCATATATAAAAATTGTTTTTTGTTGATAACATTATTTATTAACTAATACCATTATCTAAAACATTATTTAAACAATTTCAAGTTAATAAAAAAATAAAATTCAATTTTTAAAATTTATACTTTTTTAAGGTGTATCAATCCCCTTAACGATAGCCTGTTTACTTGCTGTGCATTCGAGGAAGTATCACCCCTCTCCCCTTTCTCTCTCCCTACTCTCTGTTGCATTCTTACTAGCGTCTCAAATACTCATGAGCTTTTTCGTATTTTATTACAGTGCAGTAAGAGCACAATAAAGCAAACAAACCAGACATTCAGTTTTGTTTGCTTTATTTAATTTCTATACTTTCCTTGTTGTTTAGATTTCGAACTCACTTATTTTAGTAGCTGTAAAAACTGTATTTAACGCGGATAGGTTCCTTTGACCCTGGATTAAGGATTCTGTTTATAGGTGTGGATATATTCTTCATTCGAGATTTTGTCAACAAATTTTGTTGTCATTGAGAAACTGTCAAAAGATAAAAGTGTTCTCAATATATAAAGATTTTGGTTGCATTTAATGTAAGAAACGAGCTTACTGTTGCAAAACTGATACACAATCGTAATACAGGGTGTTTTGGTTTTGTTGAATTGACTTGAAAACTGATGCCTTTTACACATGGCGAAGCTTATATAATAGGTACATTTATGGATTTATTTCATTTTTATGAAAATTAATACTAATTTTTAACGTGCCAAAAATTGCGAACATGACATTATTTAACAGTATGATAGAGTTACAATTGATAGTAATATACTATGAAAACAATAATAATAACAAAATCACAATAATCTAGTCTAACAATAAAATCACGTTTTCTTTTACTAACTGTATTGTGAAGTAATACGGTTTACAATAATATAATCTACGAAATCGCGTGTATGCTATATTCTTCTTCTAGCTATAGCTTTATTCTTCTTCTTTCTTCTTAATTTTTTTACAGCTTTAGGATACAAACTACATATACATGTACTTTATACAAATTGATTGAATTGTTGTGATATTGATAAGAACAAATGTTTAGAAAATAATTCTCTAAAGTCACATGCGAACAAATTACAGATTTTTAATTTTTTAAGCTCTATAGAACATTTTATTACCATGTTTTTATAAATGTATTTTATATAATAAATTTATAGTATAGTAGTAATAATATGTTTTACAAAATCATTCTAGATAGAGTAGAATCCAGTATTACATAAGCTCGAGCAATTTATGAACAAATTTTAAAATATACAATCTACACATAAATAATGAATTGTTTTAAATATATATTAAAAGTTTTTTTACATAATGAATACTGTTCTCAATTAAATTTGATGTTGCATTTTAATGTTGGTTAACAGTTTGAAATTAACTTCCATTTTAAAAAATGCTACTTGTACACTATGCTGATTAGTTGCATTTAAAGAAATAATTTTACTGTCACTGTAACCTTAAAATCGCAACACTGACTTGACTTTTAATTTCTTGTGAAATAGAATTCGTTTTGATACTGATGCGTAAGAAGATTTTTTACTCATTTAACTTTTATCATTCGCTTCGCTCGTGTGAAAAGCATCAGATGAATGAAGTAACCATGTTTCGTACCTGTATCAAAATGTACTATTTAACAAAATTACACGCGCATACATTAATACGATGTGCACAACGTACATATTTCATTGTACATAAAACTGTAGGTCTCCATTGATCTGCGCGAGTACTTAAATAGTGGATTCAATGCATGGAATTTAAGTATTTGCAACGCAGGTCATACCGAGCCATATAATACTCGAACAAGGATTTGAAAATTTTGTAAAAATAAAAAAAAAAGAAAAAAACATTCGCATAAACATTTTTTTATAATCATGTTATTCACATTTCTAAAACACTTAAAAACAAAAATAAAAATGTTACTATTACAAAGTTTCCTCATAGAAGAAACAATGTTTTATTTTAATAGTTTCGATTAATGTATTAATTGAAGTATTTTTTACTACATACAGTAAAAAGTACTAGAAAGTTGGGTGCCATACTTAAAATTTCTGAACAAAAATTTTTGTTCAAAATGTTGAGCTTATGTGAGCCGTTACTACCTTGGAATATTTATCCAAGTGAGGCTACATTATGTCCAACTATAAATGTAAAAATTACATTTAGCCGTTACGTACTTTAATTATTAAAAGAAAAAATTATCATGATTATATAGTACGAGGCTTTATATACCACATTTTGTGTATTTCTTAGTGATTTAACAAACAAGAAAAATTATAAGAAAATACATAAAACGGGAGGCACATTGTTTGTCATATTTAGATATATTTTTTACAATAATTTATGAATATATGCATACGCATAAATATCAAATAAATAAATAAATGAATAAAAAATAAATAAATAAATAAATAAATATATCTAAAAATGACAGGCTGATTGAAGTTTCTTTTCAGCCGTTATAAATGATTTCCAACTCTAGTAAGATGGCTCCGTCGTGGCGGGCTGCATCTATTATGGGTCCCGTAGTAGGGTACAATAATTTTGTTCTTACGTTTCAACTAAATATTAGACAGTTGATAATTTTTACGTTCATATCAAATATTTTTGCTTTTGAATTATTATGAACTTCAATGATTCGTAAGAGTCACTTTTTTTTTACACAGCTTCATCTGCACAAAGTACACAAGTATTTGTTACATTGTATTGCAAATGATTTTGTGTGTAACAGTTTACGTGTGTGTATCGTTTACACTTGCTACACGTAAAACTATTATTTGTATCTCTGCGTTTCGAGAAACATAACTGACATGTATTTTTCATGTCATCCGAACCTTGTAGAAGCAAGGTTCCTGCATATAATCTGTATGATAATGGATTAAAATTTTTATCAAATTTTATATCCTTACCGATACAATCCATGTAATACATTACATATGCTCCACAATTATATGCATCACGTTGTCGCGGACGAATTTTTCTGTACGAAGGCAACGTCCATTGCCTAATAGAATTTAAATTATTTTTTACTACGGTACTAGCTTTTTCAAGATATTTAATGAAATTATTTTTACACATATGCAATCGAGTAGATATGCATTTATGATCGGAATAAAAAGGATCAATATGGATGAGTTGTCTTGTAGTTACTTTTACTACAAACAAACACCAGTGCTTACAATATTCATAAGGCATCAAAATAGTGCCTTTAAAATTGCTAGTAAGATGGTACATAAACCAATCATCTGCAGGTTTTTGATTACCGTCAACCAAAATCAAATTGGTGACTTGGGTAGGAATGAAGATTGTGTTCTTCCATTCTTTTTCTTGAATCGTACAGAAAGCATCAATAACATCTCCATCAATATAATTATTCGAATCTTTTTTTACGAATAATGTATGATATTCATCGGAGAAAAGCTGAAATATGTGATCTTTTGGGAAATACACAGGTTTTTCCATATTTTCTGTCAGCATTCTATAATCCCTAATTGGATGATTATTGATACTACTATACTGACCAATTGTGTAATTAACATTATGATTGATCATTTCGCCATTCTCCTTTTCCATTATGACACATACTTTCTCTTTGTAGAATTCATAGTCAAGAATTAATCCATTTGGTATAGTAGAATTTATAGATGATTGATCATCTAATCTGTTTTCTACAATACTAGTACAATAAGAAACATTTAAGCTTTCTTCGATATAGACTTTGACCTGTTCAACGGTTTCTTTAACAGTTACTGGAACGTTATTAACCGTTATCATATTCTCTGCAGAGTTGTCTATTTTTTGATCTTTCAATTCCTCAGTTATAATACTGAGATCTCTGCTTATTTCATTGTTTGCTTGCATTATTAGCTCCATGTTGGAGACGGAAGACTCAATATTGATGTTTGGATCTAATTTCCGTTTTTTTAGTAGACAATTGTCACCTTCGTGCAAGTCATTACTTTCGAAATAGATTTCCATGTTTTCATCATTATAAATGTCATCGTTATCTTTAACGATAGCATCAAGATGACTATCATATTTGGGAACATCAATATCATGATCATTACCATCATCGTCGTCGTCATCATAATCACTGTTATTATCATATTTATCATAACAGTCATCAATCTCTAAACTTGATTTTCCAAGTCTTCCGTATTTAATACAATAGCGTACATCTGCCTGCATGGCTTTAAATCTTTGAGTTTCGTCTATAGTCGTATCGCCATAGGTATTTTCAGAAGTAGACTCAGATACGTTATTACGCCTTTTTCTACTGGTTGTACGAATATGCTTTCTCATTCTATTAACCATTTCTTCTGGAGGTTGAAATTTTAATGCTCCACCTAGGTCTTTGACACATTCAGCTGCAAGTAATTCTCCTCGAATACTTGTAAAAACTAAAGAGCATCTCTTTTCAGTTTTTAAGTTTTTTAACTTGCTCCATGTCCTTTCGGGTGTCGCATTTGAATTTGGAATACATAATGCATTCAGACAAAATGTGGCTACATTTTTAAACATTAAGTCATTCTCTGCATTTTTGAATTTCATCACAGCATACCAAAATTCATCAGGACTTTTGATTGCAACCACGTTTTCTGGAAAATCGTGATGAATCAAGTCTCTCCATTCATGGTTAATACAGTTTTTCAAAGTATTATCGTTTTCATTAACGATAGCTTTAAAGTATTTGAAAACTGTATTCAGATCAGGATATTCATCGTGGAATTCCTTATTTAAGGCATTTTTCGGGTGCAATACTTTAGAATGCATTTCCCGAGAATTATCAAAAGTAAATCTTTTATGCATCTGTAAGCAAATTTCGATGCAAAAAGATTTACAATTATCCTTGAATGCCATTTTTTGTTCTGATGTAATGGCTTTATTAGCCTTCAAGAATCTAGAGGTATGTATCCCTAAATCAATTTTTTCCTTAAATTGATCAAAGTTTGCGGGATCTATACCTGCTACATTCGACTGGCTCACAAAACTTTCTATGTGCTCATCTTTCATGTAGCACTTTAGAAGCTCTATATAAGCCTTAGTCATTACATCAAGCCCTTCAGATACAATTGGCGATACAGATTGTAAAATCTCATTCGCCCTTACTACTATCGATAATTTTTCTTCTAGAAAGATGAAATACCCTTCACAAAGGGGATCATCTATCATCGTTAGTAGCGATTCTAGGGATTGTTCTGTAGCCTGCGAACATGATCCCTTATCCAAAAATGTAACTTCTTCACGAAGAAAAATTTTTAGGCACGGAAATCTGCGAAGGATACGTTGAACGTCCCTTACAAATTCCAGCCACCTTGTGTAACAAGGTCTAAGTATCTTTAAAGGGGTTAGACCCATTTTTTCTTGCACGATTTTCCATCTGTGCATTCTTTTGGGGCTCGCACTCAGGTAATTGTAAATACCTGATACCACGTTAACGTACTCAGATGGCAGTTTTTTAACTGCATCACGAGCACACAAATGGTCTAAGTGACATTTGCATTCTATTAGCATAATGTCTGGGTGCAAACATTCTAATCTGTGAAACACAGAATTCTTTTCGCCTTTCATGACGTTTGCACCGTCGCAACAAAATGCAATAATATTCCTTGTATCAACTTGCGCATCAGCGAAAGTTGATATTATTTTGCGGAATAAATTTTCCGCAGTTGCAATGCTATTTTCATCCTCATCATATACGGGAATTAATTCCCATAGTAGCTCAACAATTTTCTGTTTTTCGTTATCTTGGTATCTTACATTGATACATAAGTACGAGTCATTTGATCGATCCGATGATTCGTCTACAAGAATTGAAAATTTAGTGCTATTGAGGATGTCAATCAAACGGCTTTTGTACCAAGGAGTTATGACATTAATAATAATGTCGCGAACTTTCTTTTCATTGATTTTTACTTTACTAAGCAAATCTGAATCTACAAACAATGATTTCATAAATGTTATCATTGTACTTGTAAACATAAATGATATATTCTGTTCGGCACACAATGCAGCTATGCGGATTTCAGCAGCTGCAACTATTGGATCAAATTTAGAATTTGAATCCACATCTTCGCCGTTCTTCTTTCTGTGCTTTATTGATTTGAAGTGATTGTTTATCACTGTGGTTTTTGCAGTGATGCTTTCATTGCAAATGGTACAAATGACCCTTCCTCCATTATTTTCAATAGGCTTGATACAAGTTGCATACTCAATCTTACTGTTCCATTTCTCTTTGAATTCCTGCCCATAATTCTTATAAACTTTGCCTATGGATCGATCTATTTTAGGCAAAGCTACTGCACCTAGAGAAACGGACTCAGAACTTGCTTGAATATTGTTGCTAATATCAACTTCTGGCTGATTATTAGCTGCAAGTTCTTTTGCAACTGTATCATTAGCTTTATCAACCTGCGCAAATTGTTTTTTGTGCAGTTTTGAATTGGCATGTCTTATTAGCGCATCCTTTCTAGGCGATAAAGCGTATCGACAAATTATACAATATGCTTGTACTTTGTCGATACATTCCCTAAGCCATTCTTTTAATTGGGGATCATTTTCCCACTCTTTTCTATACTTTTCCGTATGCATATTGCATACGCTCTAAATATGGGATTTACGCGAATGGAGGACAAAGTATTTTTAATTTTTATAGAGCAGACGGTGGGATAATGCAGGAACTCGTATCTGTAAGGAAGTAAAAAAAAAAATTAAAATGTGGTATTTTTTATTACATTTTATATTATACTAGGGCATATAAAATCGCTACGTTCACGATTCACTCGTAATTTTTCAACTGTTGATACTAATCATTAAATTTTATTGTGAAATTTATTTACGCAATTTATATTTTAATTTACTAACTGATTTACACAATCTATTTTATACATTTATTGAACTATATATCTATCAACTTATTAATTAATCGATTTAATGATTTACGATGTGTATCACAGCATTATTTATTTGTCCAAGCTATAAACACCTATCAATCCTACAAGAGTCATATTCATAAAATATTGTACAAAATTTACAAACATCCTTTTCCACCCTCCCATCATTTGCATTTTAGAAAAAATGAACGTGATACATGCGTAGATATAATTAATTATACGTACGAATATGCAACGCGTAGTAAAAAACTAATAATGTACTTCAAAGAAGAAAATTACAAAAATTTAGACATCGATACACGAGACACGGCACACCACGTCGCTGCTCAACATGATAATTTATATATAAGATTATATTATATTTTATTGTATCAAGGCTTAAAAGCTGAAGAGTGATCATCTTATTGCCCATTGTGTTGTTTAGTTAGAAATATTAAGAGTATTTAAATGTTTTTTAGAACAAAGATTTACCGGTTTAACGATTTTTTTCAATAGTTTTCGGACCTTGATTATTAGTCATCGTAATAGTTATCATCCATGATATTTATGGAAAATTCAATTTCAAATTCTGTGTCTAATTTCTTTTTCTTTTATATGCAATGGTCAACTTTGACAAGTTATTATTTTTAAAATACACTTCCATATTTCCACTAGTGTCGATGTCATCATTCTCAATACTAATAATGTTAATATGATTATGTTAACCACTATCCTTGTCATAATAATATTTGTTGTAAGAAAAATCATCTTCTGCACTTGATGCAAAGCATACATCTGCTTCGAAAGTTTCATATTTTTCATATATCTCTATGGTGCTATCACCATCAAAGATATTTGCAATTCTTTTTCTCTCAGTAATACAAATTAATTTACATATCTGATAAGTGCTGCCTCATTGAGACTGAAATTTGAATACTGCACTTTAGTTCTTGTGACTATTGTGTAACACTTGTTAAGAATCCGGGATCCGAACGTAACGCCATTAGCTGAGACTTGTCTCTGCACTCAATACGATCAAATTTGAAAAAGTTTTAGGATAGAGTAAGTTAATAGAATTGAAAACTTCTTTTGATGCATTACTCGTGGCATTATCTCTCTTATGATCGTGAGCGACGATGTATTTCGTATAAATCAATTTTTATATATCCGGTCCCGGAATAGACGATAAGCGGGGCAGCAGACTTAGGTAGTCAGATGCTATAAAAGAGTATATTCGTTTTCATAGCATGATTCTACGCTCACTCGTTATGATCATCCCTTAATACAAGTCGTACCGTAAAGAGCTGCTTATATCGTGACGTACTATTTTGATTTTATTTGCGAGAAATACATCATTTATTTTTATTTTTACTTTCTGCTTGTTGGGGAGGGTATTAACAGCTCGTATACAAAAAGGACTGTCCATTGTCTAGAAGAGAGCAATACGACGTTGCGATCGCGCCATAATCCATGCTTGGGATGTTACAGACGACACTTGAGGGAGTGTTGTTGAGACCTATGGTGAGAGGTGAAAGGAGAGAGAGAGAGAGAGAGATAGGCTTTCACACCTCCTTGCGTCGTAATGTGCATTAGTTTCGATTTGATAAATTGAATTTTGTCTGCTTTGAAGCCATAGACTACTTTGTATAATTTCATACGTCTAATTCGTACTTCAGCGTTACGTATATTTTGTGCACTACCTTTGATTGAAGATATTATGTACGGATACGCTCTATTGGAGGATTCCTCGTGCTACTTCATATCTACAGGCACAAGCATGTTACAATACCATCTGAGGCAAATTTAAAATTTTTGTATATACTATTATTTTTACCTATTAAATTAGAACACAGTCAATATTGACATGAATTCACTATCCCATTATACTTGTTGTCGAAGAACAGTAGGAATTTTTAAGGTTAGTCCTAGAGATGACAGGATATAGAGTTAGTTTCGAGCGACAATCGAGCCGAGTAGATTAAATGTCTTATGACCGATATCTTAGCAAAATTCAGTGCTCTTTTCTATATTAAATAAAAGTACAATTCATTTGCGCCAACAAAATTGTTAAATTCAAAATCTGCAAGTATTATACAAACAATTACAATAGAATGCTCAATAATAATGTTCCAAACAACATAATTATGATTTTATAAATCAGTATCCATTGTTACTTACATTCTTCTAGATTTTTCTCTAATTATCGCTTAATACTATCTTACCTTCCAAAGATGAAATTTAAAATATCTAACATTTTGTGTGACAGGTATCATCTTGCATTTTATATATATTATTCGTTCATAAATTATAGTCTGTTAATTATTAGGCTATATTAGAATACTTATTGGAGATCGAAACTTATAATTGTTAACATTTACTGTTCCCACATGTACGAGCGGATCAAGGCGAGAATAGATTATCGCCGGATGGGTGCTTTAGCGCCACATGATAAAGGTTGCGTGGCCTCTCTAAGGACAAAAATAGTTTCCACTTCATCAGATAAATACGCCTGTAAATGAAATAGACGCCAGCACAAAAATCCAAGATTCCAGTTGGTGACGCTAAAAGAAACATGTCGATAATTGGCTGCCATAGTGCCGCTCTGCACTTCAGTACTTTATTTTAATTTTTTACTTCCGCGCCAAAAGCTGCTAGAGTTCAAAAACGAGGCATTCAAGTACGTGCGCGCGATTTGTGTTTTGGGTCAACATCGGGCCGAGACGGCTGAGCCTGATTTTTATAGAGAGATCTATATAGATTTTTATAGGAGAAGATATATTTGTACCCAGGGAAAGGACAATATTTTGTCGATTTAACGACGACGAGCGAAGTCTCACGTACTTCGCAGGGCATTCTGAATCGAGACACAGAATCGATCACTTCGTTCTGTATTGAATGTTGCTCAAATTTTAACTTAATTTTCACATCTTTATTGCGTTCTTTTTCTATGCTTAAGTAAATTTATTTCTTTGTAATCACTATTATATTCGATTTTCTTAAAAACCAAACTAATGCGTTTACGTTAAACTCATTTTTCATTTGATTTCAGTTTATTATTTAAAAACTCCTTGTAAATTTGTAATAATGGTCAGAGACCGAGAAGATTATAATGAAAATCATCATCGAGCACGACATTGCTCAGCAAAACAGCCGCATTTGCTTGGGAAAATTATGTTTTAAACACTTTTCATACCTTATTATGAGTTATAACTTGTTTTAGTATATTTCAGTCATCTGCACAATGTTTGCACCTTGAAATATTAAAGCATTGATTCAATGCTTATGCCATTCAGATCATTTGCGTACTCGTAATGCAGCAAAAAAACTGTCAAACGAGTACATTAACTAGGTTTCAGGCAATTATAATTACTTGTAAGTAAGCGCCAAATGAATGTATAAATGAAAAATAGTACATTGAGTTGGCTAAAAATCGCTAAAAATTCTTAAACCGTGCTACAGGAAGTGGGTAACATTTACAAGGGTCGCTCAATTTATTCTTCGAAGATTTCCACGCATAAAAATTTTTCTTTGCGAAGATATTCAATGATTAAAGTGAAAGTATCATTCTTTTTGGATTCAGCATTACTCAGTTCAGTAGCAAATGATTCAAAGAAAGTTCTATACATTATTAATAATTATTCATAGTTACCTGACGCAACAGCTGATTAATTAACATTTTAAACAGCACCAAATTTTCAATTCTAGTAGACAGGTCATCAGATCGATATAACCATTTCTATTTATGCATCAAATTTACGTTACAATGATGATGAGAAACAGGAAGTTGTTGAGTGCTATGAGAATATAATTCTTGACCAGAATTATATTGTAACAGAGTTGAGGAGGATACAGAACCGATACAGTTACTTGACTATACTGAGCCATGTCTAGAACTTAGGATAAATTTTTGGTTAAAATTTAGTCAGTAACTAAGTATCTATTCGGAGGCGAGACTAGTTCAGTCGGAGTTATAGAGGGTAGTCTTGGACTGAATTACCTCTGATCACGTACTCAGTTGGCTAGGGCCTCTGACAAGGCTGGTGATCAGGTAAAAATAATTTTAAAATATATAGTGGATATTTAGCTTAGAAAGGGTAGCTACATATAGGTGATAGGAACCGAGGTATTCAGGTGTTCTTAAGGAACTGATCATTCCTTTCCACTTGAAGAACGGAAGTATGTGGTTAGATGTTTATGTTTATTAATGTAATGGATGTTAGTTTTAGTAAAAATTCAATTGAAATTTTATTTAAGCAAGGAACACCATCGAGATCACTTGAATAGAGAGATTCAAACGCCATAGGCGAATGACTGTTTTTGATAAAATTGTTTAAAACAGTTAATAGATAAAGTCCAAGGAAAAATTTATTGAGGACAATAAATATATGAGTATGGACAAGAGCAGGAGAGTATTTTGAATAAAAATTTTTTATCATTTGTTTCAACAGAAAAATTTGGTACCGAATTAAATGGAGGATGATCGAGTGGATAAAAATTTTGAAAGTAGAGAATTGGACAACCTCCAGCAGTTTCTTCTTATCACTTCACGAAAGCCTTCAACCATGAGCAACTGATCGAGAGTATTGGAAAAGTAGCAGCTAATGAGAGCTGGTCGAAGACGATCAGACAGCAGGATGGTCGGTTGTAGCGAATATTTTATACGAAGAGAGTATTCGCCACAAGAAGTCTACAGAATGAGCCTATGGTGAGACCAAGGGGATAGATGTTTATGAAATACCATAAACATGTGATGAGGCAGGCACCGATTGTCTCATGAAAGAAGAAAGAGACTTGCCAGTCTCTCTCTGACTGAGATTGAGAGAACTTTAATCTAATATTGCTGATCCATTGAGAGAATTGAATAAATCTACTTAAATAGAAATAATATTAGAAGTCTAATTATTTATAGAATTTAGGTTATTTATATATTGTTCTATACGGAAAACTCGTCTAATTATTTATAGTAATGTAATTACATCTCCAGGCGAGGAATCCTAACTCTCAGGATCTAATTTATTAGAATTGGAAAATAGAGTTGAGCCCGTGATTCCAACGAAACTCCGTCGTCCGAATTCGTAAAAACTTGTAAATTAGTATAATAAAATTGAGAACCACCTTTGATCCATTACTCATGACATTATCTCTCCTAGAATCTTAGTGACGAGTTCGTTTTTATTTCGTAAACCATTGATTTTAATTCGATACTGCTGTATTATAATTAAAGTTTATTTTTATTTTTGGAAAGCGTTTTAATTTTTAGCACGCATTGATTGGAAAATTATTGTTCTTTTATTATTGATTTTATTCATAGCGCTGTGATCTAAGTACGCAGCTATGCCATTCTTATATTCTTATGACATGATAAGCATGGAAGAGGACTTGGGGCAGTCAGATACTGTAAAATAGTATACGATACTCTTGCTCTAAGTCATTTTTATATGCTGGAGAGAGTATTGATTGGGGGGGGGGGATATGACGAGTTACGATCTGGCCATAATTGATGCTTATGAAATGTTTTAGGCAACAGCTGAGGGAGTGTTGTTGGGCCTTACGTTGAGTGGTGAAAGAAAAAACATAGAGAGCTTCCACACCGTATCGTATCGTAAGGTAGATTAGATTTTATTTAGTTATCCAATCTGGAGCCATAGATTACTTTTCATAATTCTGTGCATCTAATTTGTATTTCAGAGTTATGTGCATTTTGCGCAACGATATTATCCAGAACATTATATTTTCGTAAGTTAACTTTAATTGAGGACATTATTTCCGAATACACTCTGGAGGAATTTCTCGTGCTGATTCATACTTCCAAGCATATATGTTACGTTATTATCTGGAGAAAATTTAAACATGTTTTATATACTGTTATTTTTAGCTTAAAATTCTTGTATAATGTTTAATTTTAAGTTCATATTAAGTCCGAATACATTTATTTGGAAAACTCGTATGTATTGAACGATGTACATAAACATATATTGATATAAACATGATTTTTTAAACCACGATACATTATAATTTTCACAATCATCGACGCTCCCCTTTACATGATTTAAAATTATGTATAATACTTGCAATTCATTTACGCAAACAAAAGTTGTTAAATGCGAAATCTGTAGGTACCAAGCGTATGTATAAATGTACAGTAATAATATTTCAATAACAATATAATAAATATCTTACATTTTGAATTTTAAATATTATCATTTTGCATTTTAATATATTATCAGTTAATAAATTATATTCTATTAATTATTAAATTATATTAGAATACTTATCGGAGATCGAAACTCATAATTGCTAACATTTAATGTTCATAACATATACGAGATGATTGAGGCGAGAATAGAGAATCGGCGAATGGGTGCTTCGGCGTAGCATCATAAGTGCTGGATAGCCTCTGTAGGCCAATCAAATTAGCATTTTTCCGCGCAAAAATTCTAAACAGCAATATTATTGGCTTAAACCACTCGGAAGAGTGTGTACATTAATAATCCGAGTCCGTAAATAGATGAATTTGTACAGCGAATCCACTACAAAAAATTAAAGTCGGATTTTCGCATTTTTTTTTTTTGTTTTTCCTCTCTGCATTGAAAAGTATTGCTGGCAAAACGTGAAAAATTATCTCAGTTCAATTTTTTTGTACGTACTCGAGAAGAGTTATGTTTTGATCTACGACCTTGCAAACTGCGAAATTTTTATTTGGGGCATCCCCGGGAACAATTGTTTATAAAGTACGTAATTAATTAATTCGCTGTACACAAGATTTAAGTACAATCGAATTAGAAAAATCGCTATTAACTGAGCAGCAGTATTTTTTCCATCTGTTTTCAATTTATTATTTAAAAACTCCTTTTTATATTTATAATGATAGGAGATGGAAGAGATCACGACACGACACGATACATTTGCTAGGGAAAAATATGTTTTAAACATTTTTCATACTTTTTCACGGGTTTTAAAACTTATAAATCAAGCAATCGAATAATATAACTTTTTTCACTATATTGGTCGTCCGTAAAAAGACTTACACAATTTATAAAAAAGGCTTTCATGTGTACTATCTGTGATCAAACAAATCTAACGACTTTCGTAAACTCGGTATTCTATTCATATACTTCATGCTTATTACAACTTTACTTTTATTTTACAATAAAACTCAAAATCAATGATTAAAAATGTAGGTTTTCTGAACTGTGCTAGTCTTCGTATAATAAAGTGATTTATAATTGTATTCAGTTTAATATAATTACAATAATGTGAAGAGTACATAAAAATGTAATTATTATTGTTGAACACTTGTTTGAAGTTCTAAATGCCTGAAAAAATATAGGATCGAAGTTCTACAATTTAAGAAATTTTCGCAAACTATGTTTTAATCAGTTATTTTAGTACTAAAGCAATTTTGTATTAATATATCGTATCATTTGAAATACCTACTTAAAATTGGTCAATTAATATTCTTATATACGTAGATCTGTAAAAATCAAGCGAGAAATCAAACAAGATGTCAAATTCATTTTAAGTTAAAGGCAATTTTAAAGTATATTAAATTTTATTGAGAACTACGGATGCCAAGATGAACCAAAAATACATGAATAATGTGATATAAATGTATTTCTATCAAATTAACAGCTCTTTCAACAGTAGCATAAAAATTTAAAATTTTATCCATCTTTGCTTCTGTCCGTTTATTGCCTTCCAAAATCAAGTCCATTTTAGCCATTATTTCTGCATTAGATGGAGAGTGCACTGCAAAATTTACAAACTTTTTTAATTATAAATGTTTTCTTGTTAATTTTTTATGAATATTGAAGAATGAATCTCGTGTATATATGGGAAAATCTGCCAAAAATATTCAGATAGTTGGTTGGGAAATTGAAAAAAAAAGTTTCTTGCTATATCTCTGAGAAAGTGTTTTTCTTCTTCTATAGGACACACAGTTTGTTACACTGTTTTTTTAAATAACTTTGATTTTTAACAATGAATTTAAAAAGCAAAAAATGTTTTTTTGCACACGCTGTTTATAAAGGGAAGAGAGCATAAATTTAAAAGTGATAAATTTTTAAGTGAAAAACTATATTTTCTTAAAAAATTGGTAACAATAAAAAGTTCTTAGAAATGCCCAAGAATAAACCTGAATTTTTTCAAATCGATTCAAAAAATTTATCGATTTTACAAGATAACGATTTGTGAAAAATTGATAAAATTGCTCAAGTTTTAGTACCTCCCAATCTAACGCAATCTGATTTTAATGGGTTCCCTCTAACAATCTTCCCAATCTAACAATCTGATTTTAATGTTCTGTAGCTTAAATTGAAGTTCTCTTTACCTAATAAATAGCGATTATACGTGGAAAACACTTAGATTCTCGAGAACTATGCAGTGTAAAAAGAATATTTTTAGCTGTTTAAATTTTATTATTAAAAATTAAAATTGTTTTAAAAAAACAGTATCACACGTCCGTTTTCGTGGGAACACTGATTTTTTCGTATTTTGTGTGACCTATAGAAGAAGAAAAACACTATCCCAGAGGTGAAGTACAAAATTTTTTTTTAATTTTTCAACCAACTATCTGAATATTTTTGGCGGATTTTCCCATATATGTGAGCGCAAAATATGAAAAAACATAAATAATTTTCATATAATTCAATAACATCGAAGTTTCCCACTTAATCGTTCCTGACTTGAAGTCAGTAAATACTGTTATCGATGTTGCCGAAATAAAGAAAACGCTCCATATTATTGTAAGTTTTGAACAGTATAATATTAAATTATTGTTGTTTTTGTATTTAATGCCACCTATTACAAAAATCATAACTTCGTTACTTATTTTTAAATGCATGTGGCACAAAATATGATATAGAAATGATACGTCAAAATTTATTCACAAAAATCGTTAAAGCGGAATCTCTCGTTTCGTAAATAAACTCTTTCCACACCCGTTGCATAACATACTATTATTTTACATTTTAATAATAAATCAATAGTTATCCTTCATGAGGGCAACATTTTTCGCCGAAACATCGGCAAGATAACCAAGTTGTTTTATTAATCTCGGGAAGATCAATCAATGTCTTCTTGAATATTCTTTCATGAAAATAAAGTTAGTTAGCAGGTAAACAATGAAAAGCCGCGATTCTCAATGAATTTTCAAAATGTCTATTAAAAATAGCTTCTACCTGCCTGAAACGTCTTCTATAATAAAAAAAAAAATTTTAAAAAGTTCAAGGAGTGTACAAGCCCATAACTTTTATATTATATTTCCCCTTATATAATATTTGAAGTGGTTTGTAATAAAAAAGAAAACGTTTACTATTTTATTACTGCTTTTGATCATTTACCAGCCATCACATTTTAGTTTCATTTTGAGTAGGCATAAACTAAATAATTCTATTAAAAAAATGTTTGGTAATTTACCACTACAAGTACAGGAACATGTTTGAGGTACTTCCAATCCAACAAAAACTCCTGAAATGATATTTAAATTCAAAAAATTAATGATATTTAAATTGCTTTAATAGTTTATTCAATAAATAATAATTTAATAATTACTCTCTTGAGATGGAAACATATCTTCTTGTGAAGTTTCAGAATCATAAAACGTCTCCTCATTATTGTTATCCATGTCTAGTAATAACAAGAATAAAAAAGTAATCAGCTAACTCCTTTTTATATATAAAAAAAAAATCAGCTGATTTGTGTACTGGTAATGGTATAGATTGAGGCATGGATGTAAGAAAATAATTATGAAAGAATATATCGTCGTTTCCAACGAAAACTAAAACTTTTCAAAAAGGCCAATTTTCAATGGTTAGCGTGTGTAAAATTGCAGCTACTGCAACGTATGGTAAATTTTGTATGTGGATGAAGGTATAAATTTATCTAAGTTTAGATAAGTTTATATTATTCGTAGACGTTCAATGGTTAGAGTATTACAATAAATTGAAGCTACTGCAACGTATGGTAAATTTTGCATGTGGATGAAAGTACAAATTTATCAAAGTTTAGACAAGTTTATATTATTTGCAGACATGAAGGTAGCATTGAATTTAGGCGTACATTAAAGAAGCGACGATATGGTTTTACAATATTTTACACATTAAATAAAGCCGCGTTTATTTCCGCGTAACGTTATATCCAAAAGCAAGCTTAGCGAACGATCCCATGCACATAATTAACGTTTCTGTAACATTTTCACTATTTAATGACCGACTGTTAGTGCATCGCTTGGGTCCGCGAAAGGCGCGATAAATACACTCTGCCCACACCCAAACAAAAACACATTAACTGATAAAAAAGCAGCAAACACCTTACAGCTTCTTAGTCATGATGTATATCTATACATGTGTAGTGTGCATATATAGTTAATCTGTATATATAGTTATAGATAATATAAGTACACTTGCAAAGTATACATATACATATTATATAGAGGCAAAGGGAATAGACACACACACACACACACACACACACACACAAAAATACATACGCGCACTCCCGCACACACATACACACTCATAGGAAAAGCCCTAAACGCTGTATAAGCTGCAACCAGCTGCAACACGCAGTACACAGTGTACTGTATACTGCGTTTAGGGCCTGAGAGTGGGGGCCGCGCTCCCCTCGCTCTCTCACCAAATTCTGAATTTCACCTTCCCCTCCCAATTTTTACGCAGATCCCCTATACCAACTCAAGCGCTAGAACGTCCGTAAAGATGTTATTCACATCAAAAACTTTAAAAAACTTTTAATTATTAAAATACATGTTGTAACGGGGCGGAGGAAGATGGAACTGCGATATACAAAAGTAAAGCGATGTGCCGGGATTCCATCCCGCGCACCTGAGATCTCTAGGAGCGTGCTCTAGTGTAAATCGTCAGTGGGTAAAATAGTATATTACGTGCCTAGGGAGGAAAAAACTTGGAGAGTCCATATCTCGTGTATATTGATACCCGAGCCGAAGGCGAGGGTGGCAAACACGAGATATGGGCTGTCCGAATTTACTCCCGTGGTGCGTATACTATTTTTCTTCACACTAGCGCCGAAATTACCAATTTCGCTCCTGGCGCCCGGGAGCGAAAGTGGTACTTTCGGCGCAGTGTGGAGAAAAGACTAATTCACTTCAGGAAATCCAAATTTCTAATAATTTTAAGCTTTGACTAAATGATTTTGAATTTTCTACAATTAGTTAAATAGTTGTAATAAGTAAATAGAATTTCAAGTTTACGAAAGTCTCTCTCTCTCTATATATTATATATATATATATATGGGTAATTCTTAAAAAAGTGTGTGTGTGTGTGTGTGTGTGTGTATACACTCACTTCCAACCAACCGTTTAGTGTTTGTGTGTGTATAGTGTGTGTGTGTATATCACACACACACACGCAGGCATTGCACGGCTATCGTCATAGAAATATTTACATTTATCATGAAAAGTTTTGGTAGCGCAATATACGTATATAAAGGTTGTATATGTAGCCAAAAAGGATTTTTTTTCAGAAACATTGATAATTTGGGGTGCTTGCATTGTACCTATGAAAATTTAAATTAGCATGACGTTAAAGCTGAGAAAAAAACACGTTAAATGAAAAAAAAAAAATGCAGCAGTGGTGTGTGCCGGCAGAAAGTGTGTGGCACGCACACACGGCAGATGGGAATAAAATATATACATGCTTAATATAGCGTTCATATGCGCGGAAGTTGCTTAATATATCCACCATATCAACCAATACACAAATTAGCTGATTTGTGTATTGGTGGGTATATTAATCTCGTATCTACTTTTTTCTTATATCCATGCCTAAAGCTACCATTACCAATACATGAATCTGCAGAATAAAAGTAAAGCAACTTCCGCGCATAAGAACGCTATTAAGCATGTATCGATGTTATTCACATCTGCCGTGTGTGCGTGCCACACACTCTCTGTCAGCTTACACCACTGCGGCACTTTTTTATTATAAATGTTGTTAAATATTAATATTAAGAAAATTTCTTTTTAGCTTTAGTTAATTACATCATAAACTGGGGATTAAACATGGTTGGATTCAATTATCGTTCCTGGATCGAATTGGAAATGAATTTGAACTCTTCGGGTAAATAATTTTTCAATAAGACGCCATTTTGAGATATCGAGATCGGGCTTCAATTTTTAGGTTGTCTATACTAAAAGTCATCTTTTAAGGCTAATCCGATAAATTAAGATCATATTTTATAAATACTGTTCCAATAAGAAAATTGAAAAAAAAGTTCTTATTTAACAATTTAGTCAGGGAAAACATGAATTTTGCATTTAGAAATATATGTATCTTATAGAAAATTTAATTCTGATCAACTTTTTTCCCTATCTTTTTTTGCATAAATTGAGTAACAAAAAATTTATTAAAGAAAAAATAAAAAAAATGCATTTGCGTAACTTATTTTGCAATAATAACAATGTTCCCGATCAGGTCCGAAGTCGAGACTTTAGGGCTATTTTCTGTAAGTGGCTACCAATATATTCCAATGATAAAACAAACTCTTGCGCGAACTTTTTGATATGATGCTTTTGAACTCCCTGACTCCCCGACTATATATGGATAACTTTAGTTGATTTCCACATGGCTATAAATTATTTTACAAACCTAACGAACGTGTTGATAGACTACTTATACCGTAATGTCTATAGCGATCAGACTGATATACTGGCCAAAAATAGGTGGGAAATTCAAAATGCGAAAATAAATTTTTAATATAATGGGGCTCAGACGAGGGAAAAAATCATATACATATAAGATATTTATAAAGAGAATTGTAAATTATATCCTCCTTTAACAAATTGCTGTGTTTTACGAAAGCCTAGTTGTATATCTAAAGCCCTGCAGTATTTTGATTAGCAACGTTCTGTTTGGTGACATGTTACGGTAGTGACATTTTGGCTACATTTACTGCAACCATTAATGCACACTTAATAAAGTGACTTAAATTCATAACCTCATTTTTTAAGTAAATTTAGTAAAAGATTTTGGTGTGATTGCGAATTCGATAAAGTTTAAATACAGCAGTGTAGGGGGTGGCGACATGCCATATGCCGCTTTTCTGCAAATCACCCATATATATATATATAAGTGTGTGTGTGCGTGCGCGTGTGCGAGCGTGGGTGCAGGCGCGCGAGCTCGTGTGTGTGTGTACGTGCTTGCATGCGTGCGTGCGTGAGTGCGTGTGTGTATGAAAAGAAAAAAACGCAAAAAAAGATGCGCGTGCGCGGCTTAATTAAAATGCCGACTATATATGTATATATGTATAATTAATTTAAGCTATGAAATCGCAGCAAAATGATTTTGATTTTGATACTACCACATTCAAAATTCCCCTTTTAGCATTCAATTTTCCATTTTAAAAAATAACCCTATACCATCCCTTCCTTCGGCGCATTCAAAATACCAGATTTATATATTTACACACATACACAAACATATACACACACACACACACACATTTATATATATGCACGCACGTATATACATACGCACAAAAAATAACGAAACTTCTGTACCTTTCCCCGTGTCTCTTCTCTTGCAGCTTTTTCTCTTCTTTCCTCTCCCTCTCTTTCTCCCGGCAGCTTATTCTCTCTCTGTTCTTCTCAGCAGCTCAGCTTTCTCTTTCTCTCAGTTCTATCTCAACTATTTACTTAACTTTTATTGGACTTGATTAGGGCTTAATCTGCTTTTGACTTAATTGATAAGGGCTTGATCTGCTTTTGACAGCTAATCTGCTGACAAGCAGTATATAAGCAGCATAAATAAAAATAAATGAATGTTGGTGATCGAAAATTATATATAAGCAAGGGGCTGATCACTCTGAAATTTGCCTTGGAAGTCTTTGGAAGTCTTTGGAAGTCTTTGAAAATTCTGGAAGTCTTCGGGACTAACTCACCCTTTTTTTGCGGGGTCTACCAGGTAGAGAGCGACTGAAAACTATGGTGAAAAAATTTATGGGGGTGAAGGGTGATCTCGGGGCTGAGCGTGTGCAACCCATGTGTTTTGTAGAAAAAAATGCTGCATTCGCATAATTAAAAATTTGCAAAATAAATATTTTATGAACAAATATATAATTCTACAGAAAAGACTGATTTCAACAAAACTCGAATGACAAAAATCGAATGGTAACTACTTGAGATAATGAGACTAGTTTGATAATTGTCACTTTGGAGGATTTTTAATTAATAGAAGTAAAAATGCTCCGATTTTTGTGATTCAAGTTTTGTAAGTATTAGGGACCTTTATACGTGAACGTGTGTGCATTAAAAATGATCCTTGTTTAAAAATTATGGATTTGAAAATTGAGAATTCAAAATTTTTCTAAGGTCGCCCCCACACGTGTTCGACTCAACCGACCACTGACCCAGGTATAAACCTTTTTTTTCTAAATTTTTCGGAAGTCTTTCGAAAGACTTCCAAGTGATCAGCCCCTCGTATATAAGATTAACATATGAATATCGGTGACAAATGTAACTACTTATTGTAAAGTTGAATTTCATCTGCGACGTATAAAGTAATGACTTATGCGGGTGAAGGTATATGGGTGATTCTTCAAAAAGTGGTGTTTTTTATCTTAAAAAATAGACCACATAAAAAAGATCGAAGATCGATTTGAGGGTAACCGATGGTGGCTTTTTGTTATTTAAGGTATAAGAAAACATAGTTTATTTGGAAAACACTACAGCTATGATTAAGTTTTGTCCATAAGATTAACATAGGCAAACGGAGGCGTTGTTACGGTAATGACATGTTACAATAATGATATTTGACCACTAACTGTTACGCTGTAAAGAGCGATTAATAAATGACCAAATTTCCTTACATAAATTTTGTTTTTTTTAAAGTTATTAACATTTTTCGCTCACTTACTATATATATATATATTTACTTACCATACGCTAGGGTGCGTAACGTTAATGACAATTTCTTTCTACCTCAACAAATAAGTCTGCATAAAAACTGTTAAAACAACAATGTGAAAAAAGTAGTTATGCAAAATATGCCTTAAGTTGACTCAATTTGAAATGTATTGGCCTAAATCGCTTTCGCGATGAAGGGCGGAAACACTGATGGAAAATAAGTGTGAAATTAATAAATGCAAAATTAAGTTTTTAAGTTTGTACGGCTGCAGGAATGCATAAAATCATATATATCTCACTTATGCCCAAAGCCATAGACATGTTCTTTTTGAAAACCCCACGACTTTGTGGGTGTTTATTTGAATATTCAAAGTCTAGCAGTATTATTATTAACATTTGTGATAGCGCAGTGATAAAGAATCAGCTACTCTCTATGGGCTGCAAATACGTGAATACGTGCGTATCTACTGTCTAGTACTTCATATTGACTGGCGCAGTCCATTATTGTTTTTGACAGTCAGAACCACTGTATTACCCTCAGCATAATTTCAGCCTCACCTCAGACTGTTGATGATAAGTAATCTATACACCTATATATGGTCGAACTAATTTTTAAGAAATTCAAAATGTTTTCTGCTGCGTTCTGACTTTTTCTACAGATCCCGAGTGCTAACTCAACCAAATTTCTTGCACTCTTCTCTATGGTAATGGTGTATCGAGAAATAATATATGTAACTATATTATACATACAGGATTCTCTGTGAAATAGAGAGGTCGAAATTTAATTTTTTTTATAAGCATATTGAATCACTTCTACTTGATGAATACACCGCCCTGAATTTTTTCAGATATTTTGCATAAATTATCTCTGAGTTACAGAGAGTGAAAGTTGGTAAAAATAGGGTTTTTTGCATTTTTTGTACAGTAAAATTTCTTAAATTATCAGTTTTATTTAATAATCATCAATTTAGTAAAAACCTATTTAAATACCTGATCAATCTTAGTGTAAATGAAAAATTTACCAATGCATTAACAACGGTTAATCTCGAATGTTGCATCAATATTGTAATACTGATTAAAACTTAGAGGATCACACAATACGATAATTAATAAAATTCATTGCAAATACGTTTACTTACCTGTAATTATAGTATATAGTTTGTACCAATATTACATGTAAAACATTTTTTGTACAGTAAAATTTCTTAAATTATCAGTTTTATTTAATAATCATCAATTTAATAAAATTATATTTAATATCTTTAATTTGTACAAAATAACTATTGAAAGCATAATATTAATAAATTAATATACATTAACCTACTACACATAATACATTTAAAGTTCATATACCACAAAACCAACGCGCGCGTTTGCGCGCGCAAATGATCCCCTAGTATTAAGTATAAAATTAATTATTTAAATGTTTTTATTTTTATGCGCGCAAGGCCAAACGTTTGGTCCGGAACGACGGAACAGGATCGAACAGTGCCGTACCACACGACGCACAACTTCACGGTCCACAGCCAGCGAGTTCTCCCGTGGATCCGACTGAACTTAGCAATTGAGTGGATAAAGAATATAGTTGGCTCTAGCTCTGTATGTGATCGTGTGCATGAATTAACGACATTCGTTTCTTTCGAGCAACGACGTGAGGAGAGGAGAGATGACAACGAGAGGATAAAAACACGGAGGACTTCTTCACTCCTCATCCCAAGATGAGAGGAGAAGGAGATGAGCTCCGGCGTTGCAGTAACAGAGACAGATTCACCCAGGGCGGTCTAGTCCGCTCATCGTAAGTCGTGGGACGCAGATGAGGCGGGTGGGATCTACCTACGCTGGCGCCTTCTGCAGCACGGCTACGCGTGATGGCTGTTCTCCCGCGTGAGCGTTGGAAGTAAAAAGGCAGCTTTGGCGCCCTTTATAATAGGCGAGCTCCCGAATCAAAGGCCTAGACAGAAGAATTCGCTGAGAGTTATATTATACTTCGTAATTCGTGCAAAGCCTTGGCAGTGCACGAATTATGTGTGTGAATGCTCGCTGTCTACTCGCGGTGAGCATTTGAATTTCGCGGCTATCTTCTCCAGTATCGACTGTAATTGAGAAGTCGAGCACGCATGCGTAGCGATCGACGACGCGCGAGGCGAGCGAGCCTTTTGCGGCGCGAGAGCGTGGGCCGTCGGCCCACGCGAACCGACCAATAGGAGCGCGCGCTGTTCGGCGTCTCGGGAGTACGAGAGTGCGAGGCAAGCGACGAGAGCGCGAGCCGGCACTCTCCTGCCCCGGCCGTTCCAGCTCGGACATCTTTGCAGCTAGCTCCCGAGGGATTCCTTTGTTTTAACTTCTGTGTGCAATTCGTGCTTTTGGGTCTCCTGGTTATCTGAGGATCACGAGGTCTTGGTCGCCTGGATTAGAGGAAAAGGTCAGTGAGTCGTTCCTTTATTAGACTAAGTTTCCCTCGCGGGTGCTAGTGCGCAGTTCCACGCGTGACTTCGGGTATGCGAAGTCCTTTGTCGCGCGGACGCGAAAGATCTGCGAGCGCGGCTACCTCGGTTACCTTGGATGTCTTCTCGTAATTAAGTTCGGTTATTTCATGGAGCGAGTCAGTGCATGATCGTGTATACCTCGGGCTACCTTCTACGCGGATATCTCCGACCAAAGGGTATCTCGTCGTCCCGGCGTGAACACGTGGCTACCTGGCCCTCTGATATTTCGGGTGGAAGGTTATCTCGTAGTAAGTTCGCGGACAACGGGCTATCTGCGTAGTACGGGAACTCGTGGCTATCTGTTGTGTTGTTTGTGCGAATCGGTAGCGAGTTGCGATTATACGCGGTAGTGCGCCTCGGGAATACGTCGGCGAGGACAAGGGGGGCCTCGCTCGACGTCGCGTTATTAGGATAAGGCGCGAGGGGTGTCGTAAGCCGTCGGACGCGGACAGGCCCTCGGCCAAACGTAGATTACACGGGCGTGATCGAACTAAGTGTGGGCGATCACGTTCATAGGTTTAAGGCGTGCGAGAAGAGTCGGCGGACATTGAGCGTGTGTGGCCAAGTGGGCAGCGTGAAAGTTACCTTGAGACGCGCGAGAGTCGGGTTGTCTTATCAGTGGATATCTTCGCGGTTTAGGGACTAAGTAGCGATTTTATTAGCGAGCGGTACACAGGTTGGTGACGAAGAGAACAATTGTTGGTACGCGTCGAATTCTCTTGTGTAGATCGTGTACGGATGTCTTGCGGCTGCCTTTTAGTTGTGTAAATAATATTACGTTTGTGTTAAATAAAGCGTGCACTGAAATAAAGACAACCTAGAGGTATTTCTATCCGAACCGCCCTCTCTCCTTTACCGTGTTGCGGAGCTAAGCTAGCCAGCCGGGCAAATCCGCCTAACTCCCCGGGTTCGGTAAAAGAGTCGCGAGACTCTGACACTTAAAGCTAAGTGTCTGGCGGCACCGGGTTCAGGCAAACCCGAGGAGAAGGGCCGATACATAACGTTGATCTCCCGAGCAAAGACCAACGTTATAACCTATAAGAAAGAAACCACTATATCAGTACTGTACAGTTCGCCTGTACAGTACTCGCCAATCACTCTCTCTCTCTCTCTCTCTCTCTCTCTCGCACTCACGCACTCGACCAAGCGCTCGTTCTTTCCCTCTCTTGTTCATTTTCTCGGCAGAGCGATCGTTCCCTCTCTCTTTCTCTCTCACTCGGGCGCTCGATCTCTCTCGTACACCGCTCGCCTCGCTCGATGCTCTCTCTCTCTCTCGCACGCCGACTCCCCCCCCCCCTCTCTCTCTCTCTCTCTCTCTCTCTCGCTCTCTCTCTCTCTCTCTCTCTCTCTCTCTCTCTGTGCCTACTAAACGCTAAACGAGCTTATATTAGCCTGTGTGCCTGTCGTGTCGCCGACCACATTTCTATTGCACAATGTTTTAACTGCCTTAACTTCGGACATATCTCGAAAGACTGCACTGTCTCGCGTCGTTGCGGCTACTGTGCGGGTGAGCATGTTTCCAAGGATTGCACTAATAAAAAAGCACTTTGTTGCGCTAATTGCAAATCCAACAATTCTAACGACACACGTCACTCAGTGCTTGATAAAGAGAAACGTCCTGTAATACGGCTGAAAATGATTCGCAAAACAGCATTTATTAATTATGGCTAGTCCTGCTATCACTCAGTTCAAGCAGAATTTTCGTATAGGACATATTGATGCGCAGTCCCTCGAGTGTCACATCGATGATGTTCGTTCGCTTACTAGACAGTACGACTTGCATATTCTTGCTGTTAGTGAGTCGTGGCTTAAGCCATCGACTAATAGTTATTCGGTGGAAATAGGCGGTTATAATCTTTTCCGAGCTGATCGTGTCGGTAAGATGGGTGGAGGCGTCGCCCTTTTTGTCAGGTGTGAGTTGGTCGCTAAGCTTCATAAAATATCGCCGCAACCTTTAGTATATAGTCAATTACCTGAATTCCTTTTCGCGGAAATTCGGTTTTCTAATGTGAAGCTGCTTGTGGGTGTTGTATACAACCCTCCCAAAACTGGATATTGGTCGGCAGTCGAGGACGTTATTGTGAATTTTAATGCGTCGTACGACAGTTTAATCTTGCTGGGCGATCTCAACATCGATTGGCTTGGTACATCTGCCTCTAAGTATATTCTTGCTGAATCTTTCGACCTCTGTGGTCTCACGCCAGTAGCATTTGGCCCCACTCATCACCGCTCTCGCACGAACTCGCACTCGACAATCGACTACATCTGCACTAGTCAGATTTCTAGGGTAGCTTTGTTTTCACAGGTCGGTTATCCGGGCATCTCCGACCATGACTTTCTGCGAGTCGATTTCGACTACACTCCCCTTGTGACTGTATCCCGAGTCATCTCAGCGCGCTCGTTTAAAAACAGCGTCATGTCCACGTTCGACAGGGATGTCGCGAGCTGTTCTTGAAATGCAATTACAAGTGCTAGCAACGTCGACGATAAAGTGCACATTTTTGGCTCTTTATTACTTCGCATATATGATTTGCACGCACCGCTTAAGACTTTTGTAGCGAAAAGGCCGCCCACTCCTTGGTTCTCTGCTGAGCTGCCTGAGTTACGATGTCGTAGGAACAGGGCCTTATGTCGGTATAAGCGTTATGGACGCGTTGACGACCATGAGGACGATAAGCATCGCAGGAATCGTTTTCAATGTCTCCTTAGAAATAGTAAGAGTAACTATTTCAAATCCAAGTTATTAAATTGCAAAAGTAACGTGGATCGCTGGGGGACTATAAAGGAGCTCGGTCTTTGCAATCCGAGTAGGGGTGTCCACCCTTTGGCTGTGTCAGTTGATTGTCTTAACGAGTACTTCGTCGGTACGCATTCTCTGCGTAGATATTGTCCTCCCTGGTTGCAGCTCAAATTGTGCTTAAAGGGCGACTTTTCTTTCGGTACGTTACTCCATGAGAGTTAATTCAGGCAGTTATCTCTGCCAAATCGAACCCCCTTGGTACTGACGACATTCCTATTAAATTTATAAAGGAAACACTCTCTGTCATTTGCCCGATACTTCTCAATATTTTTGATACGCACTTCAATCATCTGTTTTTCCTGCGCTCTGGAAAACCGTCATCGTTCAACCCCTTCCCAAGAAAAACCCGCCGAGAAATACAGAGGATTATAGGCCTATCAGCATTCTGCCGGTCGTTTCAAAACTTCTTGAAACAGTAGCTCACTTACAAATCAATGAGTTTTTAGTAAAAAGGAATGTCCTTGACCCTCTGCAGTCTGGATTTAGGAAGGCTTTTAGTACGCAATCGGCCGTCGTCAAGGTCACCGACGATATTAGGAACGGCATTGACAGGAAGGAGGTGACGCTGCTCGTTTCGGTCGATTTTCGCCAGGCGTTCGATAGAGTGGATACACATCTGCTCTGTCAAAAATTACTGAATTACGGCTTTTCGGCGGCAGCGATGTAATGGATTAAGTCTTTCCTCTCGAACAGGTTTCAGTATGTGATGTCCCCGGATGGTAGCAAGTCGAGACTGCTTCCCCGTACGCTGAGCGTCCCTCAGGGTACAATCCTTGGGCCTCCTTTATTCGATCTACCATCCGTACTTGGGGGAGGCAGTTACCATTTATATGCCGACGACTTTGTAGTCTACGTCCAAGGGCCGCTCCACAAAGCACACGAGCTTATTGCCGTCATGAACGCTAATTTAGCTAGAATTTCCAATTGGGCTGTCAGGAATTATTTGTCCATTAACGCTGCCAAGGCCTGGGCTTGCTGGTTCGGCACTAGGGGTTTTATAAACCGTCTTCCTGATATGCTTTTGCCTAATGTTGTTTTGGATGATACACCTATTGAGATCAGTGACAGTATAAAGCTGCTGGGAATTGTTCTCGACTGCTCGCTCTCTTGGCGTCATCAAACCGCGGTTATGGCGAGGAAATGTTTTGCGGGACTCACTCGCCTGCGTAAGTGTGGAGACTCCTTGCCCCGCGTTTCTAGACTTATGCTTATTAATCGCTAATCTTTCCTTATCTCGACTATTGTGCCTCAAACTTTCTGGCGAGATGTGAAAATGCGGCTATCCGTTTTGCCACCGGTGTTAGTAAGTTTGCGCATATTACTCCAACGTACATCGAGTTACGAATCTTACCGGTGCGAGCGAGGAGATTGTATATTTGTTTAACGTTTTTCGTAAGCGTTTTGACTATGAAGTCCCCTCCATATCTGTACAGCGATTTTTCCTTTCGCCCCTCTGACGGTGTGGGCTCTAAACGCGCGTCTAAATTAGACTTAGTGGTTAGTGGAGCGCGAACTAATTGTTTGTGCTCTTCGTTCAAGATAGATGCGGCCATTGCGTGGAATGAAATTTTAGGTTTATCCTTTTTAAGCACCTGTTCGAGATGTTCGTGCGTGAGCAAAAGTAGAGTGTTTTTTTTTATGTATTCTTTTTTCACTCTTGTAAGATGTATATCCAATTTTATGCTTTTGTAGTTTGGTATGTTAGACTTAAGCTTTGTTTTATTTTATTATTTTTTTATTTTTTAGATTTTATTTATTTTTTATTTTTATTATTGTAAATAGTTTTTATCTTTAATGTTATTTTTATATTTGCGTGTTATCTGCTCAGTTGTGCCGCCCTTGTTACAGCCGACGGCTCTGCATTATGTCGACATGTATCGTTTCTTTTGTAAACATGCGATGGCGTTATAGGACCGCTGAGTCCTCAGTCAATAAATATAACTATCTATCTATCTATCTCTCTCACTCACGCTCGCATACGTTCGCGCTCCCTTCCACACATAACCACGTGCATGTGACCGCGCGTGCGCCGCTACTATATCGCTTCCTGCCGCGCTCTCTCCCGAACGCCGGCAAGTTGCGCAGGCGTAACTTGCTACGTCACATCCTGCGCTCCGCACGCGGTCGGTCAGAGGCATCGCCACCGAGCGTTGGCTCCGCTCCAGGATCTGTCAGCTCGCCGAGAGTGAGTCAGCTGGCCGTACAATAAATCACTATGCAGCAATAATTATTGTTACGTCGCAATATATTTACTACAATATATCATAATTATTGATGAAATTAATATAAAAACCCTAATAAATAAAATTGAATTCGCTATATATATATATATATATATATATATATATATATGAGTCATGGACGCATCCCCCGATCAAGAAAAATCCCACCAATCAGAAGCGAGGATTTTGGAAAAACTCCCACTAATCAGGACGCGTTCTAAACTACAAATAAATGAATAACATTTGTAGTCAAGACATTACCTACGTAAATACTTGAGTGATTTCTTAAGTAAATACTTAAAAAAAAGTTGATTTTTTTATTTGATGAGTAAATACTCAAGATATTACCTAAGTAAATACTCAAGTAATTTCTTAAGTATTTTCTTTAATTACGTTAGATTCTCAAGCTAATGCAAAAGTAAATAGTTAAGAAATTACTTAAGTAATTCCTCAAGAAATTATATAAGTAATTTTTTAAGTATTTACTTTCGCTTTGGCTTGAGCATTGAGGTAATTTCTTAAGAAACTACTTAAAAAATTCCCGTGTCCCTACTGTGACTTCTATCAGGGCGACTGTCGCCGTTCACCTCGCTGTCTGAAGGTTCCTGGTTCTGCAGTTTATACCTTCAGAGACACCACAGCAGCAGTAACAATAGCCACTATAGCTGCTCGCGAACTAGCAGGAGACTAGAATCGATAGGTTTTAAGTAAAGTTGCAGAACTGTCCGACTGCGAAGCACGAGACCCTTAAGCTGAACACAACGTCCGTCCGTCAAAAGGTAAGTATACGTGAGAAATATATGCTTGCATTTGAATTGACGGCACATTGAATTTAATTTTGCAAAAGCGGCGAGGTTCATCTTGCATAGGTACTGCGTACCGTGATGCCTCGACCGTGCATACGAGCTCTCCTATCCAATTACTGATAGCGTAAATTTGTTATAAAACACAGTGTCTGCCAGTGTGTATGCTATAGCATTTATGAAAATGACAACTTGTACATTACATAAAGAAGTATGTCTCAAATGGGAAATTCAATCGAGGCTACTAAATACACTGTCTCTCACCGCCACTTGGTATGATCGAGAACGGGTGCTTATACATTTTTTTAGACATAATATTTGCGTGGGATTAATTAACTATTTGTAATTATTGAACAAATTGTACTGTACCGATTGAACGCTTCGTCGTTGAATGTATTTGTTAAAATACAAATATAAAAAAGGGTTATTTATACCGATACTTAAAAACTTATAATAATATGCATTCTAGAATAAACATTCACAAGACAAAAAGTATCTTAGCCAAAGCTGTATTATTTAAATAATAAAAGTTTATAAAAATAGTATTTGCTCTTGTTTTGTTTAGCTTGCTTATTTATTTTTATTTACAAAGTTGGAGATCATGTTCAAATATCTCTATCTATTATTTAATGATTTTTCGTAGCTGTTTTTATTAATTATTATTAACTACTGTACAATTTATATAAGATTACAAGATATCGAACGTATGTGCTTCATGCGTTACTCGAGGATTTCTTCCAACGATGATTTATGTAGGGTTTTATTTGACTCTTCTTTTTCCAAAAAATTTTTTGTCGAATCTTTTGCAAAAAATGCTCGAAGTGCCTCATAATTTTTTTCTTCACAGTATTGTTTAAATGCATTATACCTCAGTTCCTGTAATTTATGTTCAATCTTAGCACTTCGCAATTTATAATCTAAAATTTTATCCTCCGTTGCCTTTCTCTTAAGTGAACCTATGAATAATATATTATTAATTATTATGTTTATTTATCATTAATTAATTTATTTATTACATTTATTTATTAATTAGTGTACGCTTTACATACACATAGTTATTGTATATGTTTACATATAGTTATTACATACATACAGTTATTGTATATATTAGTTAAGGAGTTACACTAACTAACCTGCAAATTGATTTTTTAGTTTCTTCTTAGAGCTAGAAATGGATGATGTTAGAGTTCTCGTTGAGGGGGAGGGGGTTGCGGAAGAAATTTCTATTGTAGTTATTGACGATCTTTCTGATGCGGTTGCTGATGATGTTCCTACTGCAGTTGAACAGGTTATGGATTTCGGTCGATCTATCTGCTTTGAATCTTTCCGACTAGACGGTTGAAATTGTTCGCGATGATTGCACCAGTATTTTTTAATTGCTTCGTAATTCTCTGAAATCATTTTCATTAAGGATGTAACTTATGATTGTTAGACGGAGATCGGGAAGCGAAAGAAAAAGGTAAACGCCAGGACTCGAACTCGCGGAAACGAGAGCCTGAGTAAAATTATCTAACTACGGAGTTAGCGTTTCCGATGCAGTTTTGAGCATCGTAGCGCGACTCACGTCCGAGACTAAACTATTTAGTACTATAAAATTATTTTTATTTACCGTGTAGCCTTCTTCATTTAGGTTAAATTTTTCTTGAATAGCTTCCTACGCCTTGTTTTTCGAATCAGCCATCGATTTCGTTGAATTGCTGATGATCGATAGATAAGGATGACAAGCCTCGATTAAATAATTCTTTACATCTTGATTAAAGTTTCGAATTTTTGTTTCAGTACTCGTATCTTTCGACATTTTTTTATATAAAAGTTGAGATGAAAATGTTTACAAGCCGAATGGTCAAGAAAACAAAATACTGCCGCAACCAGATACAGGTCTTCTTAACCTCATGGTTTCCGCTATTGTTTGATTTTCATTTTGTTGGTTTGTAATCTAAAATCACTGCATGTATATTGAGGTATCATACTATAAATAATTTATTAAATAAATATTTGAAAAATTGCTTAAGTAAATACTTAAGTACGGGCTACTGCTCGGAATATAGTTTTTCGTAGTTCTCTCTCTCTTTCTCTCTTTCTCGCTCGCTCGCTTTCTTGGAATAAAGTACGGGTGCCCCTGTCAACCACATAATTTAACGAAGTGCAATGTTCGGGATACACAGCATCGATGAATAATTGGATTTTATGAAAAGAGCGCTTTGTATTAGATGTGAGATCGAAATTTTTCTGACACATTTAAAAATATTTAAATGCCTGGAGTGCACGTATTTGTCGAATTCTCCTAAAGTTTTGCACTTTTTTTAAGTCTAGCAATCGAAATTTTTTTTTGAAGCTAGCGGTTTTGGACCGAACAGACTTTCTTCTGTAAGCTGAAAGATAGTCAAAAATGCAGAGCAACATGGCAAAAGTCACTAGGAACGATTTTGTTGAGCCATTTTAAGTTTTTTTGCAAAGTATTAATTCGATAAATTACTGAAGTAATATAACAATTACGAATGTTTCCAAGGCACAAACAAAATTTAAAATGGCACTAAAATAAAGTACAACAAAAGAGCTTTATAGTCGGGGCAATTTAGGATTTTTGCATTAAGTTTCTCCCAGGTTTATTTTTATGACTGAAATATATTATTGGCAACCTCCTGCAAATGATCCTAGATGTTCGACTTCGGGTCAGGTTGAGAACATTGTTATTATTGAAAAATAAATTTTGAAAATGCGCTTTTTTTTAGTTTTTTGTGAATAACTTTTTTGTAACTCATTTTACGTGAAAAAATGCATCAATAAACGTTGTTCAGGATTAAATTTGGCATAAGGTACATGTATTGCTAGCTTGAAAAAAAAATTTCGATATCTAGGCTTAAAAAAAGTGCAAAACTTTAGGAGAATTCGATATTTGCGCGTATTCTTATAGTTCTTTTCTGAAAAACATTTGGAGTTTGTCTAAAATGACCGATGAACAACTGGAAAAATCTGCGCGAGCGGCCGAGCGGCTCCTCCAGCCGGGAGGCGCGGTGGTGGGGGGAACGCCACGCGGTGGCGGACAGTATTCGTACACGTTAGTTGCAATTCTATTATCTCGGTAACTAAGGCTGCTATTGCAATAAACTTTTTTTTCATGCAACGTGTTATTTTGTCAGCTTTAACGTTTTATACTAATTTAATTTTTATAGGTGTAATGTAAATACCCCAAATTGACAATTTTTCTGAAAAAATCGTCGGATCTCAACAAAATTTATATGAAAGTTATAGGTATACAAAATATATAAGAAAGAATTTTACTGCGTTTCTCTAACATTAAAATTGACGAAAATAATCATTATTTGTTGTTAAAAATGTTGTTAAATATTAATTTTTAAAAAAGTTCTTTTTAGCATTTATTAAGTACTTTATAAGCTGTCGATTAAAGGCACTTGGATCAAGTTATCGCTCCATGGGCAATCTGGAGATGAATTTGAAATTTTGAGATAAATAATTTTGCAATGAGACGCCATTTTGAGATATCGAGATCGGACAATGATTTTTACATTGTTCGTACTATAACTTATCTTTGAGTACTTATTCAACGAAAAATATAATTTTTTGTAAAATCTGTGACAATATCAAATTAAAAAAAAATTTTTTTTCGTTTAACAATTTAACGACTAAAAAAATTAATTTTGCGGTCGGGAATACATGTATCTTATATGAAATTCAATTCTGAACAACTTTCATTTCTATCTTTTTTTCGGTGAAATGAGTTACAAAAAAGTTATCCGCGAAAAACTAAAACAAAGCTTTCTCTTTGAGAAAGCAAAAAAGTGCATTTTCGGAATTCTTTTTGCAATAATAACAATGTTCCCGACCTGGCCCGAAGTCGAGACTTTAGGGTCATTTTGAGTAAGTTACCAATAACATATTTCAATCATAAAAGTAAAGTTAGAAGAAACTTAATGATATTCCATTTTTGAACTCCCTGACGCCCGGACTATAGAACGAAGACAATATATTGTCAATCGGAAGTGCTTCGAGTGCTGTGAACATAGTAGAAATTTTGAATTGAAACAAAGAAATCGGACGTTTGCATCAATTGAGCTTGGCTATCATTCATCATTTGTATTTTTCAAGCTTCAGCATAAGCTTTTCAGCTCGCCATGAGCAGCAAAGCATGAACGGCAAAGAGGAACGGCAAAAGCCACGGGGCTTTCACCATGATGGCTACAATTATGGAGTAAAAAATCCTGAAAAGACAAGGTATGGTCATTTTTTATTCCACTAATTTGAATTTTATTCTCTCTCTCTCTCTCTCTCTCTCTCTCTCTCTCTTTCTCTTTCTCTTCTCACATCTTCGAATGTAGTCTCAAAGTCGCGAACGCCGTAACTTCCATAGAGTTGCTTAAACGTAACCTGGGCACTCGCACATGCACACGACCGCACATACGCTCGCACGCGCGCGTGCGCTCGCGCACACACACACACACACACACACACAAATAATTTATTGGGGAAAGTAAATATTATCGCGACTTGGCTGTCTTGTTATCGCAGATTAGTTTGCAGTTTCTATGGGAAACTCGGAAAAAGCCGAATTATCAGGTGATGCAGCTTGCAGCGAGCTGCAAGCTTCTTGCCAAATCGTCGAGATTGAAAATCACAGAGAGCTTGCGCGCGGAGAATTTAACCTACAATTTTCCTCACGAAGTGTTTTGTCAATTTTTTCAAAATGTGTTGTACTTGCGGCTGAAGAAAAATTAGTTCTCCTCTCTTTTAATTCTCTGAAATATATGAATAGTGCATAGTTATAAAATATACACGCTGATATATATTGTGATGTTGCGCTTTTTCCGTCCCTGCGGAGGCGTAGCACTTATACTCTAGGTCGTGGGGGAGAGGTGCAGGGAGATAAATACGCAAAATAAATACACGCGACTTTATAAAATATAACACTTGGTAATTTATTACAAAAATCAAATCAAAAGTTTATCTACTCGCGGACGCGTGCTCGTCCTCGGGCGAGCTCACCGTCTATAACGCGGGCTGGCTCTAGGTTAGAGACTCGCGGCGGGGAGGTATTTCGCAACACTCTTACCTGTCTCTATTCCTTTTGCTCTACGTCCTCGCGTTCTGGTGTTGCCTCGTACCCTGTGGAAGCGCTCGCGAAAGAAACTAATGATCGCTCGGAAAAATGCACACGGGGGGAAATACTCTGGTCGCTCTGGTAGTCGCCTTGGAAGATTCGCCTTGCTCGCTCACTCGTTGTGTCTCGGTCCTCGTAGTACTCGATACTCAATACTCACTACACTCGCGCGTTCGGCAACTACGCCGGTTCGCGGCGTCTAATAATAATTATAAAATACGAGCTCGCGGTAACCTGCATAGGTGTCATTACGTAGTGCTACGCCTCCCCAGGGACGGAAAAAGCACAACGTCACAGTGGCGCCCAACGTGGTGCCTCGTATCTCTTGTCTCTCTCGCTCTCGCTGCTACAGCGCTGCCGCCGTTCGTCCCTCTCTCTTTCTCTCGCCTTGGCTGCCGCGCGCTGCTACATGCTGTGTTTCCCCCACTCTCTCGCTCTCGCCTCGTGCTGCTGCGGTTCGGCGGCGGGCTGCTCTCGGCGCCGCGCTGTCCTGTGGCTTTAACAGCTGACTGCTCGCTTGCTGCTCTGAAAGCACCACCGAATATAAGAATTTTATATCTTGACTGGGTGGTGTCCAGGCGAGCAGCCCTCGACGGGATCCCCGTCACATTCCCCCTCCCAAACCTTTCATACCACCATGAAGAGGTTTTAGAAGGCGAATAGTGCTCGCATGGACACACCCTGCATTGCAGGAAAGGACAAGTACGGGAGGTGAGAAAATCAAGAGAGAAACGAGAAAAATAGTAGATTTTCTTACAAGGGGGGAAAATGTAATTTCCGCACGCACGTGGTATGACGGCCGAGGCGAAGCCGAGGCCGTCATAAACGTGCGTGCAGGAATTACATTTTACCCCCATGTAAGAAATAGTATTTTTTTCTATCCCCGGTCGAAAGTACATTGATTCATTTAAAAAACGAAATCTATCAGATTGCTTGTAGGTTATGCGCGTTTAAGGACTGTCGATGCCCGCCCGACATTTGCAGCACGAGCGAAGCGAGTGCTGCTGGTCGGGGCGGGCATCGAAAATACATAAACAAGCAGATTATTGTAAATTGCTTAAATAAAAAGCAATATAAAAGAAGAGAAAGACAATATTGATAAATTGATGATTAGAAGATTCAAAGTAGCAAATTTTTTTCAGATAAAAATAATAATCTATTTATTGCAATTTTCACATGAATAAAAATTATTTACAATGTTACCATGAAAAGTACAATTTTCATATTACTATCGTCATCAGATGTTATATTTGTGTTAGCCATACTGTACTTTTTTGATTACTCGTAGCAAGTTTTTAAGACTTAACCTCGTGCTGCATAAGCTCTCAGCTTTGATACGATGTGATTTGACTCGCTTGTTTTGATGTGACTCGACCATAGAGCGAAAATATAGTACGACGCTTTGAAATTGGCGCTACTTTCACAGCGCGATCGTCATCGATTTATCAATAGGTAAAAGTACTCCTTTTTCTTGTCTAAGCAGACGGCGAAACAATGTACTTTCGCCCAGGGGATAGAAAAAAAAAATTTTTATGACTTACGGCTGGCTCATACCACCTGTGTCTGGCTACAATTCACTTCTTTGTCCTGCTACGGGACCGGCGCTGTGGCTGCTGTAGGGCCTGGTGCAGGATTGCCTGGCGTAGGTCCTCCGGCAGTCCCCGCGTCTCCTGCAGGATGATTGCCCAGTTTGCCAGGACCTCTGGGTCTCCTGTTGGTGGTGCAGGGGTGTCCTCCTCTGGCGAGGATTCCCTTGACCGCTTGGGGGAGGAAGGTCCGTCGTCCTCCGTTGTGGTCGCTGCTTCCGCTGGCCTTGTTGTCCTTGGGGGTGGGGTGGGGGTCAGTGGAGTGGAAGAAAAGGTCACCCTCCTCTCCCTGGCTTCCCGCTCTCTCCGTGGGGATGGGCTGGAGCGGCGGCTGGCTTTTGACGGGGCGTCGGACCTGTCTCTAGAGGTGGTGGTCGAGGTGGCGCGCGTACGCGACGCCGACCTCGAACCCTGGCTGTATGACTGTCTATACTCTCGTTCACGTCTTTCCCGGTAGCGCTCGCCGCAACGCGGGCAGTCGACGAGGGTTACCTCTCGTCTCCCGCCGTTGTGGCAGTGCACTCGGTGGAGGGTGGACGAGCACCGGCTCGACGCATGTCCCCACCTCCAACAGTTGAAGCAACTGTACGGGGGTGGATCGAGCGTCGGATCGGTGGGGATCGCTGTCAGTCCGCTGAAGTGGAGGCCACTTCTTTTGACTGGCAGCGTCCCCTCCGCCACCCTCTGTCTGTCTCTAGCTATTTGTGGCACGTTGGCCGGCGGCCCGCGGCGAGTCGGGGGACCTACCGCACTTGGGGATCTTGGCCGCTCGATGGTGGAGAATACATCATCCACCGTCAGCTGTCGAGGTCCTCGTCTACGTCGCCGTGACGTGCTTCGGTGGCGGGCAGGGTTATTCTCTCAGGCTTACGACGAGTCCTGGGCATGTTTGGGTGGTACTCTAGGTTCTTGGAAAACGAGTCGGAGATAAAGATCCCTCTAGTCAGAATGCTTAAAGACCAGAAAAACTGGAATTGGGGACCGGAGCAAGACGAAGCGTTCAACAAGTTGAAGCAGGCGTTGACCAACGCTCCTGTTCTAGCCAGACCGGATTTTACGAAACCTTTCACGATCCAGTGGGACGCAAGTAATTTCGCTATTGGTGCAGTGCTGACGCAAGAATTTGACGATGGAGAACACCCGATCGTCTACGTCAGCCGAGTATTGTCGGCACCAGAGATAAATTACACCACCACCGAAAAGGAGTGCTTGGCATTAGTTTGGTCTATCAACAAACTCAGGCCGTACGTCGAGGGTTACCACTTTACGGTGATCACTGACCACAGCGCTCTTAAATGGCTCCGCTCGCTAAAGGATCCGAAAGGTAGACTAGCCCGCTGGTCGATAGAAATTCAACAATGGGACTTCGACATAATACATCGTAGGGGCACTCAGCATGTAGTGCCAGACGCGCTATCCAGAATGATAGAGCCAGAAATCTCAGCTATAGGTGAGATCGAGGACAAATGGTATCTACGAAGACGCGACGAAGTCGAAGAGAACCCCACGAAATTTCCCGAGTGGAGAGTCGAAAACGGAAAGTTGTACAGGCACAAGGAAGATCCAATGTTAGATCTCATCACTCACCCGGATGAAGGATGGAAACTTGTAGTACCAGAGGAATTGCGGGAAAGAGTATTGACCACAGCGCATGCCGAAATCTCAGCAGGACACCTAGGAATTGAGAAAACGTACGATAGAATAGCACGGGAGTATTTCTGGCCCGGACTATTCCATGATGTCTGCCGATTCATAAAAACCTGTCAGACTTGCCAGGCATACAAGATTTCCCAACAGGCTCCTCAAGGGCCGATTGGGAAACGAATCGTCGAGAAACCATGGTCCGTCGTGGCAGCAGACGTGATGGAGTTCCCAAAAAGCTCCAGCCAGAATAAATATCTCGTAGTATTCCAAGACTTATTCTCTCGTTGGGTAGAAATACATCCATTACGCCAGACTAACGGGAAATATATAGCCAGAGCATTCGAAGAACTGATATTGTTCAGGTGGGAGACACCAGAATATTTATTGACAGACAACGGAACGGAGTTTATCAACAAACATCTGGCAGAAACACTAGAGTAATACGGCGTAAAACATGTGACTACACCACATTACCATCCGCAAGCAAATCCGGTAGAGAGAAGCAATCGCACCTTGAAAACAATGATTTCCGCATTCGCGAAAATCACAGTGATTGGGATAAGCATTTACACGAGTTACGACATGCGATAAATACAGCTAAGCAAGCGACGCTAAAAACATCGCCAGCTTTCTTAAATTACGACAGACACCCCACCCCGGTGAAAAGCTTACGTGTGGAGTGGGAGGGGGTGACGAAAAAGACTAAACTAGAGCCCGAAGTTTGGAAAGACAGACAGAAGAGACTAGACGCACTACGAGACTTGGTAGCGAAATATATAGACGACGAACGAACGAGACAAGGTAAGCGGTATAACAAAGGCCGAAAGGTCGTAGAATTCCAAGTGGGAGACTTAGTGATGAGAAAATCTCACCCCTTGTACAAAGGAACTGAGAAATTCTCAGCCAAGTTAGCACCCAAATGTGACGGTCCGTTTCAAGTCACCGAGAAAAGATCGCCAGTCGTTTACATACTAGAGCCAGTCGAAGGGAAGAGTACGAAAGTGGCTAAGGTCCACGTAAGCGACCTCAAACGATACGTATCCCCTAGAAACAATCCTACTAACAAACCTAATTCCCAACCTGTAGTAGTGACCGACAGCGGTGCATGTGGTTACATTGCGACGCTCCCAAAGTCTGCAGTAAGTAACCAGGTGGCGGGTGTGCCCCGTCAATCTACCATTAAACACATTTCTAATTCATTGAATATTTCAGACATGAATGCCAAAGACGGACAGAAGGTAGAGCCAGCCAGGATGAACTGGGCAGATGAGGAGCCAGAGGTGGTCAATAACCTGGTGGAGTTGACTCCCTTCGAGCTGGAGCTTGCAGCCCGCCGAGAGCAGGCAGCCCAGGCGGCGACTCGACGGATCGAGCAGCAGCAGGGGAGCATCGACGAGGTCGCCTCCGCCGGAGAGGGCCAGGCCGCCAAGGAGATCCCTCCTCAACCCCAGGAAACAGACGACACAATGGACGTCTGTATTATTGAGGCCGAGGAAAACGACCTCCTCGCGGAGAGCAGAGAGGCGCCGGCGCCCAAGTCGCCCCCACGTGCTCCGCTGCTGTGGACGAGAGACGGGCCGCTGCGTATCACGGCCGCAACGGGAGCCATCCCCCGCCCCCCGAGCCCTGCCGCTCAGGCGCCCGACCGCGTCCACCACCCCGCCCGAGAGCCGCGTCGTGACCACGCGCGACAGCACCCGCGACCTCGTGCTTCCCCGGTGGGGAGAGATGTCGCCCGGCTGGGGCCACCTAGCCGAGACTCCACCGTGCCCTTCTCCAACCGCTCAACCCGAAGAGCCCATTCTCGGGGCGGCGGGAAGGACACAACGAGAGAACCGGCAGGCAGCCCCGCCGTCGCGTCCGTAGAGACAGGCACGTCCGCACCAGTAGAGCCAGACGCCCCGCAGAAAAACGCGACGAAGCCGCGAGCCGCGATTGAGCCGTTGGAGCGACCACGCCGGCCGCCGGCCTTCGTGCCCATACAGGGGGACACCACCCCAGCCCACCATCTCCTGGCATGGGACTTGAGCATCGAGCCCGAGGACATGCCGGACTTTCAGCCGCCGAGCGTGCCCCAACCGCGAGCAGAGAATAACCCTGCCCGCCACCGAAGCACGTCACGGCGACGTAGACGAGGACCTCGACAGCTGACGGTGGATGATGTATTCTCCACCATCGAGCGGCCAAGATCCCCAAGTGCGGTAGGTCCCCCGACTCGCCGCGGGCCGCCGGCCAACGTGCCACAAATAGCTAGAGACAGACAGAGGGTGGCGGAGGGGACGCTGCCAGTCAAAAGAAGTGGCCTCCACTTCAGCGGACTGACAGCGATCCCCACCGATCCGACGCTCGATCCACCCCCGTACAGTTGCTTCAACTGTTGGAGGTGGGGACATGCGTCGAGCCGGTGCTCGTCCACCCTCCACCGAGTGCACTGCCACAACGGCGGGAGACGAGAGGTAATCCTCGTCGACTGCCCGCGTTGCGACGAGCGCTACCGGGAAAGGCGTGAACGAGAGTATAGACAGTCATACAGCCAGGGTTCGAGGTCGGCGTCGCGTACGCGCGCCACCTCGACCACCACCTCTAGAGACAGGTCCGACGCCCCGTCAAAAGCCAGCCGCCGCTCCAGCCCATCCCCACGGAGAGAGCGGGAAGCCAGGGAGAGGAGGGTGACCTTTTCTTCCACTCCACTGACCCCCACCCCACCCCCAAGGACAACAAGGCCAGCGGAAGCAGCGACCACAACGGAGGACGACGGACCTTCCTCCCCCAAGCGGTCAAGGGAATCCTCGCCAGAGGAGGACACCCCTGCACCACCAACAGGAGACCCAGAGGTCCTGGCAAACTGGGCAATCATCCTGCAGGAGACGCGGGGACTGCCGGAGGACCTACGCCAGGCAATCCTGCACCAGGCCCTACAGCAGCCACAGCGCCGGTCCCGTAGCAGGACAAAGAAGTGAATTGTAGCCAGACACAGGTGGTATGAGCCAGCCGTAAGTCATAAAAATTTTTTTTTTCTCGTTTCTCTCTTGATTTTCTCACCTCCCGTACTTGTCCTTTCCTGCAATGCAGGGTGTGTCCATACGAGCACTGTTCGCCTTCTAAAACCTCTTCATGGTGGTATGAAAGGTTTGGGAGGGGGAATGTGACGGGGATCCCGTCGAGGGCTGCTCGCCTGGACACCACCCAGTCAAGATATAAAAATCTTATATTCGGTGGTGCTTTCAGAGCAGCAAGCGAGCAGTCAGCTGTTAAAGCCACAGGACAGCGCGGCGCCGAGAGCAGCCCGCCGCCGAACCGCAGCAGCACGAGGCGAGAGCGAGAGAGTGGGGGAAACACAGCATGTAGCAGCGCGCGGCAGCCAAGGGGAGAGAAAGAGAGAGGGACGAACGGCGGCAGCGCTGTAGCAGCGAGAGCGAGAGAGACAAGAGATACGAGGCCCCACGTTGGGCGCCACTGTGACGTTGTGCTTTTTCCGTCCCTGGGGAGGCGTAGCACTACGTAATGACACCTATGCAGGTTACCGCGAGCTCGTATTTTATAATTATTATTAGACGCCGCGAACCGGCGTAGTTGCCGAACGCGCGGATGTAGTGAGTATTGAGTATCGAGTACTACGAGGACCGAGACACAACGAGTGAGCGAGCAAGGTGAATCTTCCAAGGCGACTACCAGAGCGACCAGAGTATTTCCCCCCGTGTGCATTTTTCCGAGCGATCATTAGTTTCTTTCGCGAGCGCTTCCACAGGGTACGAGGCAACACCAGAACGCGAGGACGTAGAGCAAAAGGAATAGAGACAGGTAGGAGTGTTGCGAAATACCTCCCCGCCGCGAGTCCCTAACCTAGAGCCAGCCCGCGTTATAGACGGTGAGCTCGCCCGAGGATGAGCACGCGTCCGCGAGTAGATAAACTTTTGATTTGATTTTTGTAATAAATTACCAAGTGTTATATTTTACAAAGTCACGTGTATTTATTTTGCGTATTTATCTCCCTGCACCTCTCCCCCACGACCTAGAGTATAAGGAGCTCTCAAGCCGGCATCATAGAAGTACCAGATCGCGAGTTCGGGCGTCCAATAATAATTATAAAATACGAGCTCGCGGTAACCTGCATAGGTGTCATTACGTAGTGCTACGCCTCCCCAGGGACGGAAAAAGCGCAACGTCACAGTGACGCCCAACGTGCGGCATAGAGTACAGACGGAGAAAAAGAAAAGTGAGAATACGCGGCTTAGCCATTTTTTTTGCCACGCGGTCGGTTTCGGCGGTAATCTTGGTAGACGCCACGTGGAAAAAGATTCGGGAAAAGTCGGAAAGAAGATAATATTTATTTTCTTTCGCTCGGAAGAGCAAGTGCGTTAAAAATTCTGGAAAATTTTTTTTTCTCAAGCGCTATATATAGCGCTTGAGAAAGTACACGAGTAGTATATGCAGCTTTCCATAAAAAAATTTTTTTTTTATCACAGCTTACAGTCAAATCAATTGACTCGTGTAGCCGGATAACCTCACCGTTGTTTAGCAAGTCACGCGACTTTATTGTGACTAGTGACGGAGAATTAAATAATTTTTAGAGGCAAGCCAAATTACTACACTATCGTTTCCGAGAAAAACTATACTTTTCGCAACGAATTTCTTTTACGCGACAGCGCTTCAACAGTGAAGAAAATTAAAAATTTATCCTGCCCGACATTCGGAAAATTTTTGCATGATCATAATTTACATTATATAAATTATTTATATTTACTGTAAATCATATTTCTCTATGTATTATATTTGATACCCCACTAACACAGTGTCCCACCAAATTACTCTGACGGTTAACAGTTTGTACGTCGAAAATTATTTAATAACTTTCAACGACTTCAGGACAGACGTGGGAAAAATTTATTTTTATTTCAGGAAGATTTATGCAGACAGATACTAGATTCCACCGATTACAGTCAGACAGAAAATTTTTTTAGTAGTACTGGAGGTTAGAGCGAACAAATTTTTTTTTGAACACAGTAATCACAAATCCGGTTAAGTATGGATAAATTACCAGAAGTCCACAAAATGTCCAACGCCGACCATCAAGAGGTAATGACGGCACTCCGTAAAAACAGGGAAGTGAGAGCAATAATCAGAGAAATAACGAAATTATATCGACGAGAATTGCGAGATTATTTGGAAGAACTAAAAGTGGATACTAACGACAGTAAGGCAATACTGCAAGACAGATTACTTAGAGCGAGAATATTAACGGAAACAAATATAGCAGCATCTTGGTACGAATGGGACGGTCAGCCGATAATCCCACGACAAATACATACGAATAACGATGAAGTCGAAACTAATAGAAGAACTGTCACAGAATTAACAACACAGTTAAAGCCGATAATAACAACAGAGTTTATTCAACCGAGTGCGTCGACGAGTATACAATATTCCGAACACGTGAAGCATTTATTGACTGAAGCGAATAAGTCATTACCCAGTAACAAATGGTATGTTAGCCAGCATACTTCAACTCTGCTGCACTCCTCACCAGGAAAAAAGCATATACCTGTAAGCGACTCATTCGCCAAGAATTTTCCAGAAATTGAAGCAATTGCAAGTGATACAGGAACAAAAAAGAAATCGAAAAATACTGATGAGAAACTACAAGTTAGCCCAAACTCGAGCGAGGAGTCAGAGCATGACGATACACTCGAGGCACAGAGAAGACAACTGGAAAAGACAATCCATGAAATGCAGATTACATCGACAGAAGCGGAAACCGACAGCACTATAAGAACGAAAGTCAGTCATAAATACAGACACGACTCCCGACCAAAGTCAACACCGAAGATTGGCAAATCAAAAACAGAAAAGAGACGTAAACTACACAAAAAGTCAAGATCACCATCTACAAGTAGCAGCTCCTCAGAAGAATCGTCCGACACTTCGTCAAACAGCAGTTCTTCAGAAGAGAACACGTCATATAGAAGCAGACATAGACGACACAGAAGAGAAAGAAGTAGTAGCCGCAACCGTATCTCTGCTAAAAACCATGTCAGTCATTTACAACTAATCAAGAATCTAAAGATAGAGTATTCAGGCTCACTTAAAGATGACCCAGAAGATTACAACAGGAAATTGACAGGCATTAGAGACAGTCTAGAGATACCAGGAAAAGCCATGCTAAAGCTAGTACCGTACACTTTGACAGGAAGAGCACAAATGTGGTATCAGACAGAAAAAACAGACATTCACTCATTGGAAAGACTTTTTGTCAGCCTTCAAAGAGCAATTCTATACATCTGCCAACACGAACGATGTAATGGACGAACTGTTACGACGAACACAAGGCAACGGCGAAAAGATATCGACATACATTATGAATTTTAGACATATCGCCGATCATCTACAAAAGCCAATGTCAGTTAAGAAACAGTTAAGTCTACTCATCGACAGATTAAGGCCAGTCTACAGAAAAGCTCTAAAGCACAAGAAGATTAAAACATTCCATGACGTAAAAAAGTACTGTAAAGAACTCGAAGATGAACTAGAACATGATGCCAGATATGCTCCGCTACCACCTGCAGAAAAGTCCAAGTTCCCAGCGGCAGCATGGTCGGCTACACCAAAACCAAAGGTAGCTGCGACAGACGAAATAGCAGAAACAAACGAAGTTGCAACGAAAGCAAAGAAGAAGAAAAATAAAAAGAAAAAGGCTGAAACTAACCGAGACAACTCCTAATCAGCAAGAAACTACGACACAGGAAGCTTGTGCAGCCAATCAGCAAGTGCAAGCCCCGCAACAGCAACCGGCGCAAGCGCAGAAGAAACCTCAGCAACCCTTCATACCAGCACTGAGCCAACAACTGAATCAAACGCAACCACAAGTTCAATATTATGGACCGTGCCACGTTTGCGAGACAGTGGGACATAGGGCAGCGAATTGTCCGAAAACGCAATGTATAATTGCAGACAATTCGGTCACAGGAAAAACAGCCTGCCCTTACCCGATAAAATTGTCTGGAAAATGCCAGTGGTGTGGCCAAGTTGGAGCACAATTCAAAAACTGCAACAACTGTGCTAAAGCAAGAGAACTTCTACAAACGTTGCAGCCGAAGATTGAGCCAGACACTGCATGTCAGGTATGCGGACAAAAAGGCACGACGCTGCGAGACTGCACAAACTGTGTTCACGTCAGAAAGCTTCTGGGAAACGACTCGACGGAGGCCGCCAAGGGCCAGCCGACCTCCGTGTTCACGCCTTGGGCCCTCAACTAGCGAACAAAATTGACAAGTATACCCCCGCAGTTTGCAGGAGTATGTCAATTTTGGGAGGGGGAGAAAGTGGCAGCAAGCCACGAGAAACAGTGCGAAGTCAGGAAGTAGCGGCCAAAGCTGTAAGTAACAGCCAGACCAGCTATCTAAAGACAGGCGCACAACAAGAAGAGACAAGAGAGATAAAGAGAAATTCGAAGCCTGAAAGAAACGCTGACGCAACCCGTGGGCAAACGCTGCAGGCCGAGAAGGAAGTAAACGCGAATGTGAAAAGAGGAGACGCCATTGCAACACAACGGCCAGACTCTGTCACAGAGATGAAGAAACTAGTGATTAATTCAGGGGCAAACAGAGGAAATCACGTTAGAGCCAGTATCGCTAGAGACACGGAATCTAGGCCAGACGGGACGCCGGCTGCGCCAATGGAGAGTAGTGACGAGGATACGAGGTTAAACGAAGAAATCCAACTGTGCAAAAAGCGAGGCCTTTAGAGTAGAGAAAGACATGATCCAAGGTCGAGGACTAGAGATATCGTGGAATTTTCGAAAAAGAGCCTGGCAAAGGTAAGAGAGTTAGCAGAATTCAGGAAAGCTGAAAAAATCGTGAGGCTGAAGCCAACTTAAACTTGGAGCAGAAATCCACTGTAGAGCCAGATAATAACGGCGAGCAAGAGGAAGTCAGCTCAGAAGGTTAGCACAGGCTTTAGATTTCGGAGAACTCGAGTAACCGCCTGGAGAGAGACAATAAGTGGGAGTATAAAA